>PISX010002990.1:0-147121 GCA_004024625.1 Mellivora capensis | reverse complement strand
ACACTGATAGGGACGCCTGGGTGGCTCAGTTGGTTAAGCGGCTGCCTTCGGCTCAGGTCATGATCCCAGCGTCCTGGGAGCGAGTCCCACATCGGGCTCCTTGCTCGGCAGGGAGCCTGCTTCTCCCTCTGCCTCTGCCTGCCACTCTGTCTGCCTGTGCTCGCTCACTCTCTCTCCCTCTCTCTCTGACAAATAAATAAATTTTTTAAAAAATTTAAAAAAAAAAAGAAATATTGATAAAGGAGGGTTCGAAGGCAAACTGGGACAAAATTAAAGGAAAGTAAAAATTATCTCTGCCAGGGCGTCTGGGTGGCTCAGTGGGTTGAAGCCTCTGCCTTCAGCTTGGGTCATGAGCCCAGGGTCCTGGGATCGAGCCCCGAATCGGGCTCTCTGTTCAGCGGGGAGCCTGCTTCCTCCTCTCTCTCTGCCTACTTGTGATCTCTGCCTGTCAAATAAATAAATAAAATCTTAAAAAAAAAAATTTATCTCTGCCAAAGACCAAAAATTTGCTCAGAAACTAAAAGGAAAAGGAGCAGAAGGGAAGGAAGCTTAAAACTTGTGTTTATGGGGGCACCTGGGTGGTTCAGTGGGTTAAAGCCTCTGCCTTCCGCTCAGGTCATGATCCCCAGGGTCCTGGGATCGAGCCCTGCATCAGGCTCTCTGCTCAGCAGGGAGCCTGCTTCCTCTTCTCTCTCTCTCTGCCTGCCTCTCTGCCTACTTGTGATCTCTGTCTGTCAAATAAATAAATATTTTTTTAAAAACTTATATTTATGTTTTATTTCTGTAAAAGTCTGGTACAAAATGTTAAATCTATTCTTTTTCATTAAGAGGTTGGTTTCGTTTCTGTAACACAGTAAACTGAAAAGGGCACTCACTGAAAGGTGCTCAGTCTGATTTCCAGAAAAGATTCAAAGTTGATCAGTTAATGACTAAAGAGCAAATAAAATGAGGTTAGAAATATTCTACAAGGGACGCCTGGGTGGCTCAGTGGGTTAAAGCCTCTGCCTTCGGCTCAGGTCATGATCCCAGGGTCCTGGGATCGAGCCCCGAGCCCCGCATGCATCGGGCTCTCTGCTCAGCAGGGAGCGTGCTTCCTCCTCTCTCTCTCTGCCTGCCTCTCTGCTTGCTTGTGATCTCTGTCTGTCAAATAAATAAATAAAATCTTTAAAAAAAAAAAAAAAAAAAGGCCTCTGCCTTTGGCTTGGGTCGTGATCCCAGGGTCCTGGGATCGAGCCCCGCATTGGGCTCTCTGCTCAGTGGGGAGCTGCTATCCTCTCTCTCTCTGCCTGCTTCTCTGCCTACTTGTGATCTCTGTCTGTCAAACAAATAAATAAAATCTTAAAAAAAAAGAAAGAAAAAAGAAATATTCTACAAACACTAATGCCTGAGAAGACCAGAATTTGCTAGGCAAGGGTCTAGGCAAGGGATAGACAGGAAAAAGAGAATCAAAGGCATTAACATTAAACTTCTAAAAACCAATTCTCTAACTACAATAACAATATCATTTTGTTAGACTTCAAAACCGACTAGATAACCAGATCTTTGTTGGGAGGACAAATTAAAACCTACTACATCATTTCCTTCCTTATTAGCTTTAATTTGGGAGAGGCAAAAGAAAATGAATAAATGGCAACATATGCCACAACCTGCTTAGTGGTTCATTCATAACCTGCTTAGTCTCACATTATAACTCAATTCACTCTAAACAATAAATTTGATTTTTCTGTATTTTACCTCCCTAAAAGACCAATAGGCCCATTTATCCTCTTGTTTTTCAATTAAATTAGTTCCACTAAATTCTTACTTTTAATGATTAGACACACTGGGTTTCACACTGAAATATTTGTACTTTCTAAGTCAAAATGGAATCTTTACAACCTGCCTACCCTTTTTTGGATAGGTTTTGGAATGACTCTGGCATCTTAAAATGGCTAAAATCTCCACATTTATAGCACGTTATAATTTTTACTGCAATAAAAATTACTACAGTTACTCTATGGATAGAAAAAAGGAAGACTCTAACTATTAATAGTGATTATGTCAGGTTTGTATTACAAGACTCCCCTTTATATCTTACATATAATTTCTATAAAAACTTTGTGTTTTTTTTTAAAAGCATGTATTAATTTACAATCAGAAAAAAAAACTAGATGATGAAATAAGCTTTACTGCAATTATAAAATTACTTCAAGGGACGCCTGGGTGGCTCAGTTGGTTAAGCAGCTGCCTTCGGCTCAGGTCATGATCCCAGTGTCCTGGGATCGAGTCCCACATCGGGCTCCTTGCTCGACAGGGAGCCTGCTTCTCCCTCTGCCTCTGCCTGCCACTCTGCCTGTGCTTACTCGCTCCCTCTCCCTCTGTCTCTGAAAAATAAATAAATAAAATCTTTAAAAAATAATAATAATAATAATAAAATTACTTCAATACCTGTAGCTTGAACTTTTTTTTTTAAGATTTTATTTATTCGTTTGAGAGAAAAACACACAAGCAGGAGGGAGAGGCAGAGGGAGAGGGAGAAGCAGACTCCCTGCTGATCAGGGAGCCTGATATGGAGCATGATTGCAGGACCCTGAGATCATGACCTGAGCCAAAGGCAGACACTTAACCATCTGAGCCACCCAGGCGCCATGGTAGCTTGAACTTTAAAACTTAAGGAAAGACCTGGGTTTTTCTATCTGTAATTCTAAAGAACTAAATATTTTAATGAAAGTCCTTCAAAAATGTGGGGCGCCTGGGTGGCTCAGTGGATTAAAGCCTCTGCCTTCGGCTCAGTTCAGCATCCCAGGGTCCTGGGATCAAGCCCCACATCGGGCTCTCTGCTCAGCAGGGAGCCTGCTTCCCTTCCTCTCTCTCTGCCTGCCTCTCTGCCTACCTGTGATCTCTGTCCGTCAAATGAATAAATAAAATCTTTAAAAAGATAAATAAATAAATAAATAAAGAGTCCACATGCAACCAGTTAAATGAATTAGAAAGAAATGGAATTAAAAGTTCAATTCCCCAGTCATACTAGCCATATTTCCAGTACTCACAATCAAACGTGCTAGTGATGTCCGTACTGGACAGTGGAGATAGAGAACATTCCCGTCATCACAGAAAGTCCCTTTGGACAGCACTGGTCTACACTCAACTGCATCGTATCTGTTATGATTCTTACACAACACAAAATGAGAACACTTGTAATTTTTCTTACCCTAAAACTTAATAAAACCTATGGGTATTTATAATAAATGTATTATTGGAGGCTGCTGTACTTACTTGACTTTGAAAAAGCCCTATCATTTTAGAATGAGTTTCCTCAAATTTTGTCCCTACAGTGCCCTTCACTCAAAGCCCTTTTACAACACAAGCCTGTGCCCTTGGTCCACAGAGTGGTGCTTGGTACACACACTTTCTGATTTGATTTATATCGAACTATTTTTCCTTACTTGAGCAGTTACTTGATTCAGGTTGATTTGTTTGCTTGTTTGTTTTTTAGTATTTTTATTTATTTAACATACAACATATTATTTGCCCCAGGGGGACAGGTCTGTGAATCACCAGGCTAACACATTTCACAGCACTCATCGGGTTTGTTTGTTTTTTTTAAAGATTTTATTTATTTATTTGACAGAGATCACAAGTAGGCAGAGAGGCAGGCAGAGAGAGAGGAAGAGAGGCAGGCAGAGAGAGAGGAAGGGAGGCAGGCTCCCTGCCGAGCAGAGAGCCCAATTCGGGGCTCGATCCCAGGACCCTGGGATCATGACCCAAGCCGAAGGCAGAGGCTTAACCCACTGGGCTACCCAGGCGCCCCTCATTGGGTTGTTATTTTAATCATTACTTTTATAATATCCTTCCCAGTCTACAAAGCAGGTAAAAACAAGAGAACCCTTCTGGAAAGGGCTGAATTTTATCGCAAATTTGTTGACCTTGCTGGTTTTCTCTAATTCTAACTTGAAACAATTCACAAACTCCATTTCAAGCTAGTAAAGCATAAAATTATTCTCCTAATACACAACAAAATCTGGAAGCTTTATATCATCAGTACACAGTAAAGTATACAGTAAAGACCCAGATACTCAATTTCAAGATAAGGTTGTAAAACTACATCTTTTTTCATTTAGGAGATTGATGCTGATATAAAAAGGCCAATTGCTACAGAACCCCAAAAAGAATAGTCACTATTCAATCCTACCCAGGAATGCTTAAAAAGAAAGAAAGAAAGAATACAACCACTAAATACCTCCATTGGGTCACACTATTCCATACTCATGCAAAAATGATTGCAAATATAACTAAATATAACATATATACTGAGTCTCACCAATTTCTCCTTCTTGCCCAGGCTTAGGAATGCTAATAGAAGTTTTGGTTTCCACTTCTAGTTTCTTCCTAGTGTCCCCTCTTTTTCCGACTATATGCCTATAATATAAAGAAAAATTAATGGAAGAATATTAAGTCAAATGTACCAGAATAAAGAATTCCATGTTTAAATCATTTCATGGTTAAAATGAAATTATTTAAATTTCATGTTTAATCATATGTGGCCACTCCCTTACAGAAAAGTGCTTCAGTAAAGGCTCAATATTTGTAGAGGAAATTACAAGTCATATAGCTTTATAGAATGTGCTGCATTGCACTCATTTGGCAAAATGATGCTCTACAGTCAATTTAATGAAAAAACAGAAATAACCAGGCCATGCCTAACACCTGCTTGGTCTTCAATATTAGATTCAAAATCTGGGTCTGCCGTTCATTGAAAAGAAAGCTGGCATTGTCTCAAAAGGCATTTCCAGCAACCAGTGGGTCTACAGTTTGGGGAAAACATTGTCCTTTGGGGAGCAAATTAACTACAGTAGGAGTTCATCCTAAAAGAATTATCCCTGATTAATAAACTAAGGGTAAAGAGCTTAGCAAAGAGAAAGGTCCACCATTTAGGACAGACTATTCAGAATAGCTTTGAAAGAAACAAGAGTAAATAGGTAACCCTCAAGCTGCATTCAGCACATACACATTTTGTTCAGGAGATTTCACCAAAACATTGGGAAATTTCACCCAAAAATGTAGATTCCCAGGTTCTTTAGAAAAATCAAAAGATCTGACAACTCATGGCAATAATTGGATGGAGTAAGCTCTTGTCCCTAAAAATCGAACATGAGCTCATCGCAATCCCCATCACTCCCTACTCCCTTTCATCTACTCCGCTTCAACCATCTAGTGACTCATTTACATTAATTGCCTGGCCCTCCTAGAATAAATAATTCTGACAATCCAACGTTATCTTCTGGAATCCACAGTAACAAGATGTGCTACAGTAAATGAGACTACTGGATCCCAGGAGAAAAGTTTGAGTCCATAAAGCACTAAAGACTCAAAGACAGGACTATAAGGAGAATAAAACTCCCCCACTATCAACAGTATTTCGGCTTCTAGGATTTCAATTACAGTGCCCAACTACATGGGTGACTAGGTCTAAAACTGTGCATTTGCTTTACCTGGAATAACCAGTCCAATTCTTTCCATTAAGATCTACTGTTGTAAGCCAGTTTGAAAAAACAAAAACAAAAATAAGATATTTAGAAGAGGACTGAAACACAACAATTTTCCTGTAGTTTTTCTCTGTGTTGGGCTTGGGCTAGAGATTCTATGGTACCCACTTTGTCAGGCTCTTGTCTTTCCAGGCCTTATCAATAAGGGGTACTTTCACCCAGGCTACTGTTGGTTAGCATGTGGCCAGTAGAGAAGCCTCTTACAAAAAGCAGCGGGCTTGGGGCACCCGGCTGCCTCAGTCCACAGAGCCTGCGACTCTTGATCTGGGGGTTGTGAATTCAAGCCCCAAGCTGGTGTATAGAGAGTGCTTAAAAATAAGATCTTTAAAAACACATACACACAAGTAGCTGGCCTAAGGTGTTATTAATAGTCTAGGCATCTTAAAAAAGAAGTGGCTGAGGTTATAGAAGTTTATACTCAAGTCTTGGGCAAGTCATCTAACCACTCTAAGCCTATTTCTTCACTTACAAAAATGGAGTGAGTAACACTGAAGTATAATAATGTTGTTGTAAGGATTAAACGTGATTGTGTATAAAAGGGCTTCCCGGTGACTGGCACGTAGCTCAGTAAAGTCCATACTATCCTCATTAAGCCCATAATGGCATCCTTCCAATTAAGAGTATAGCCAGAGTCTAAAATATTCACTACAGCAATAGGAGATACACATGAAAAGGTGACTCTTTTATTAAACATTTAAGTAGAAATTCCTACCTGATCAAGTAGTTCTCAAACTTAGCTACACTGGAATCACCTGGGGGGCTTCAAGAAATAATGATGCCTGGGCTCCTGGGTGGCTCAGGGTGTTAAGCCTCTGCCTTCAGCTCAGGTCCTGATCTCAGGGTCCTGGGATCAGGCCCCGCATCTTGCTCTCTGCTTGGCGGGGAGCCTGCTTCCTTCTGCCTGCCTCTCTGCCTACTTGTGATCTCTCTCTCTCTCTGTCAAATAAATAAATAAAATCTTTAAAAAAATAATGATGATGATGATGATGCCTGAGTCCAGCTCCCAGAGATTCTAATTTAATTGGCCTAGGGTGCATCCAAGTATAGGGAATTTTAAAAGTCCCCCAGGTACTTTTAATGGGCACCTGACGTCGAAAACTAATGAGTTACATCTAGTCCATGAATAAGAGTTACAACACTTAGGATTTGATTATAAATTAGTTTGGTCAAGTAATTTCTTCCTAGATCCAAATGAACTTACAGAAATGATTAATAAGAAAGAAACTGTCCTAGTAAATTCCGTGTATTAGCGATAATTAAGCAGAATCAATACTAATCTAACAAGCAAGTCATCCAGAATACAATGACTACTTAGAATACACAGAATTCAGAAGATCGTCAAGTTGGAATCAGACATCTAAGGAATTTTTACACACCTCAGTGGTGGCAAATATACACAGTGAGGAAAACAGTTACACCGATTTCATCAAGAAACTGAACTATGACTTTCTAAAATCTTGTTTCTTAGAAGAAAATGTCACTGGAACCTTAAAGGAAAATGAGCTGTCAGAGTTAGCATCTGGTTTCCCATTTGGCCACATTCCCAAAGAAGAATTTCATCCTCAATAGGTGTTGCAGAATATTTTCAAGATTGGTGAAAATAAAATTATTTGCTTTGTGGAGCTTAAAGGTATATGACTCCATATTTGTAGATCTCCTTTAACAGAGGAGCTTGAACAGACCTAAGTCACCTGATACAACACAGAAAAACAATTTACACACTTCCTAGACCAGTCTGTCTCCAGAGATGTAAACCCAAAAGAAGCCAGTTAGCCACATAAGCTATGTTTGTCTGTTTTTTTTAAATATTTTATTTATTGGGGCACCTGGGTGGCTCAGTGGGTTAAAGCCTCTGTCTTCGGCTAAGGTCATGATCTCAGCGTCCTGGGATTGAGCCCTGAGTCAGGCTCTCTGCTCAGCAGGGAGCCTGCTTCCCACTCTCTCTCTGACTGCCTCTCTGCCTACTTGTGATCTCTGTCTGTCAAATAAATAAATAAAATATTTTTTTAAAGAATAAAATATTAAAAGATTTTATGTATTCATTTGAGACAGAGAGATATAGAGAGAGAGCATGATCACAGGGAGTAGGAGAGAAAGACTTGGGGCTTGACCCCAGGGCCTGGAGATCAAGACCTGAGCTGAAGGCAGATGATAGCTAAACCATGAGACAGAATGTGGGCAATCACACAAGCAAGCAACCCCCAACTAAAGTGATCAAAAGTTTCCGAGCAAATTCATAACGACAACCTTGGAGAAAAGCAGTCTTTGACAAACATTGGAGGTTAATGGAACAGACACATTACAGCCCTCTAGAAGTCTCCCATCTTGTGGAGAAAACATCTAATAGTAAACACATAAGTGTAAACCACATGGCTGAAAAACTGCACAAAGGAAAGGTAGAGGGTGTTATGAAAACATATAGTAGTCAGTGTGGTTGGTAGGGATGATGATGGTGAGCAAGGTTCCCTAAGGAAGAAGAATAAAACCAGGTAAGGAAGAGAGATTATAAGGCAAAGGGAACAGCATATGACAAAGCTCTATGGCAGGAAGGAACAAAGCACATTTCGCAAACTGAAAACTAGCTAGGCTTAAGGGCAAAACCGGAAAAAGAGTGATATGAGTTGTGACTGAAAAATGCAGGGCTGGCTAAGTCACATTCAAGATTCCATCACTCCAATGGAACAATTCCATCTTCAATGGAGGGATGTTGACAGATTTAAGCAGAGATGGTGATCACATTTGCCTTCTAGAAAGATCACTGCACCCTCAATGTGAACAATTGTTTGGGAGGAGAATAATAATCAATGTGGACAGCCTAGTAAGGAGGTTATTTGAAGTAATCTACAAAGATGAAGCAGGGTTCTGGTCTTTCAGTAAATGAATGAATGAGTGGTAGATTCAAAAAATATTTAAGAGGCAAAATCAACAGGACCTGGTGATACATTTGGAATGATGACATTGACCCATAATCAGTCCTTAGAAATTCGAGGACATAAAACACTAAATTGTTTGGTCATTAGTAATTAAGCACTGGAAAAGAGTCAGTTCCTGCTGAGTTTCCTGGAAGTGTGTCCCGTTAAGGAAGGGGGTGGGTGGGTGGAACGGTGTCAGAGACACTCACTCACTTGTAGAGCAAGCTAGGGGCCTTCACGGTACACCGGAAACCTTGCTGGGTCTGTACCACCTCATAAGCATCACAGGGCTCCTCTGCACACTCCACAAAGCCTGCAGAGAAACCAGAACATCTCGCTCACAGTTGCTGCTCTGTGGACAACAGTCTTCTCCCCACTGGCCAACCACGCTCAAGGTTTAAAAAAATACACACACACGAAGAACAGCCCAACACTTTATATTGCACAACACTGCTCTGACAGTCCTCTCACTAGCTCTCAGAAGAAAAAGAAAAAAAACACATGACTATTTTAAATCTTCCAGTCTTAGAACTTTAGAAAAATAGTACATACATACCACTATTTAACTGTTTTCTCCCAAAAAGCTAAGACACAATAAAGATCTTTTTCTATTTTTTTATAGAGATATAAGTCACATATAACAAATGTATCCTCCTACAGTGTGCAAGTAAGCAGTTTTTAGTATTAAGACACAAAATTACTTCAGTGAATGAGACAGGAATGGTAGCAGAACTTACTCCATCTCACCAGGCAAAGAGACAGGAGGGTCAAGTAAAGAAGATCAAGTTCCCAAGGCCAAAGGGAAACCATGGGGAAAACCAGAAGGAAGACAAACCCCCACAGCTTAGGGCCTGAAGGAAGAACGTATAAACCAAAAGAAAAAGGAAGCAGAGAACCCAAAAGGCCCTATTTACGCATTAAACCCAAGCCCAAGTTAATTGGCTTGAAAATAATCATCATCCATCTCCACTGTTTAGCTCACTTCTTAAAATTAACTCTCTGTAATAATAAAGCTATGTTAGTTGTATATTTGGAACTGCCTGTATGAGTTCAAGAAGAGAAAAATAACAGCATAACAGTATAAACAGTTAACATTTTGAGGCACTGGACAAAATACATATTTCACTTATTTCAGTAATTTACATATATTATTTCACAACTTTACAGATAAAAGAACTTAATTTTGTCACAGAATATTCATGGTTAACATTAATAGTTTACTAAAATTACCCCCTATTACATTTAAGCCCCTGCACAAAGATGAAACATGATTTAGGAAGTGCAAATGAGAACGCCTCATCAAACTGAAAATCACCAGTCCCCTTAGACATCAACACAATGGAGCTAGGCAGAGGCCAAACATCTCAAATTTCAGTGCTCACATAGAAATACTTTGAAACAAAACAAAGCACTGCTTCCACAATGGGAGAGAACAGTGTACTAATCTGCGCAAAGAGCAACTAGGATTACCTTGATAGAAGTCTTCATCTTCTTCTTCATGTTGATAGGTCTGTTCTTGGATGGGATTTTTTCTATAAATCCGTCCACCAATTCTTACAAGCTGTGGGCGCAGAACTTCCATGATATTTTCACCAAACAATACCCTAACGAAATCCTAAAAAATAAATGATCACCTTACCTTGTTTTAATCAGAAATAAAAAACCCATCTCTATTTTATGGATCATTATGTATTTGGGACATCAGTTCACAGCACATCCTAAACCAAAGCAGCACTGTTTCCACTGGATTTCCCCTATCTGCAAGCTATTTCAAATAAATTGCTTTATTTTCCACAACAGCATTCCATTCCTGGCTCACTCTAGACAGTAATTTTTGTTTTCAAAGGTTTTATTTCTAAGTAATCTCTACAAACAACACCAGACTCAAACTCACAATCCCCAGATCAAGAGTTGCCAGCTCCACCAACTGAGACAGCCAGACACCTCTAGACAGTAATTTGTAAACTGTTTCAGCACTCTAAGAAAAGGTGATTAAAAGATATTCAGTCCTCTCTATACGGCCTGTCCATGACTGGAGAGAATAGATGTCCCTTTACTATTTTAACCTCAAGGAAGTAAGATACAACCTTCTGTGTTTATCTAACCGTTTGCTAAAAGGCTCACTCCTTTTATCCAGCAATAATTTAGAGCATTAGGAATGTTTAGCACACTCATCCTGGGGCTGGAGGATAACCCCTAAGTACCTTCAGAGGTGCTAGAAATATATACCTCAAAATTAGATCCAGTTGAAATGTGACTTAACCAACGTGGTTCATCAAAACAACACATTGCTGAGAGGAGGAATCCATTTCTATAGGCCACTCCTCAAAAATGTGCAACATTCACTGAAAAGCTTCTAGTCACCACTTAATGAATCAAGAATTAAGGAAACAGGAATTCCTTATGGACTAGCTGTGGTTAAGTTCAACCAATGTTCGTACTACATAAGTTACGTAGTCTTGGAAGCCCAAAATTAAGAGCTGCCCCCAGAAATCCGACCAATCATTACTAAAAAAACTAAGGCCCAATCCAATCCTTAGCAAGTTTGAGTCCCTTTAATACAGAACCAAGAGGAGATTGTGCGTTGTGAGAAATAACAACATAGAACGTAAACAGACTTGAACGACGTCGGGCATAATTAGCAACAGTGTAATGACACTACACCGTCGTGGCCTATTCCCCCAGGACCTCACAAAACAAAAAAGGGCTTTCACAAAGGGAGACTTCAATGTTTAGGTCGGGCCCTCAGACCATGAGCTCTGGAGTGAGAGAGACCGCAAACTTCACCTGCCTTTCCCACATGGCACTGGGCTACGAGACTTTATGAAGGAAGGGGGAATAACCAATTTAACACTGCTTCGTGGTAGTCTGGGGAGAAAGGGAGGAGAGCGGAAGGAGGGGGAAAGTGAAGCCCTGAATCATAAAAGCAAGCAAAAAACCGAGGACACCAAGTCGAGCTAAGAAAGAGGAACTCCGGGGCTGCAGGCAAACTGCGGTAAGACGAGGTGGGTGCAGGACCCGGAAGTCCTCTCTCAGAGCACGTCCTCCGACCCTCTCCGCCCTGGCCACGCCCACCAGCGCGCGGGCGCCCTCACGCCGCCGCCGGCACGGGTTCCCTCCGCCCGGGCGCGCGCACGCCGCCGTCCTCGTCGTTGTAAACGCGGCCGCTCTGGCTGGCCCTGGGGGCGGGGCTGTAGGGGAAAGTGCGAAGTCCGCTGAGGTAAGTGGCCGAGGACTCAGGGACCCCCGGGAGCTTAGTGGAAGGGAGTAGATCCCTGGGATCCTACCTGCAGGGACTAGTAAAATGGAGGAGATAGGAGGAGAAACTGGAGCCTGCTGCAGAGGGAGTGTAAGGAAATTTCCTCAGGCCGCGCCGCACCAGGCGCGCATGCGGGCGGAGGGCTGGCGCCTGCGCAGTGAGGCAGTGCTCCTGGCGTCGCCCCCTGGAGACCAACGCGGGGAACGGGGGAGGAAGCTTGCTTTGGAGTTAGTTTGGAAACCGCTGGCGTTTTGCCCCTCCCCTTTCCAGGCCCTTTCTAGCCCCTCCCCCCCACCTGGTTTTAGCTGTCGCTTTCGTTTGGGTGGTAGTCCAGTCACCCAAGTGCAACGATTTGTTGATGGAATTTAACGATTGCTTGTAATAATTTGCCATTGCACCAGAGTACTTCCTTCAGCGTCTTTTTCATATGGAGACTTTTTTTTTTTAAGATTTTGTTTATTTGACAGAGACACAGAGATCACAGGTAGCTAGAGAGGCAGACAGAGAGAGCGGGGGAAGCAGGCTCCCCGCTGAGCAACGAGCCTGATGCGGGGCTTGATCCCAAGACCCTGGGATCATGGCCTGAGCGGAAGAATGAGGGTTAACCCACTGAGCCACCTTGGCGCCCCCCGCAAAAGGAGACTTCTGCTCTGCGGGGAGCCTGCTTCTGCTTACCCCCTCTCTCTGTCTGCCTCTCTGCGTACTTGTGATCTCTCTCTCAGGCAAATAAGTAAATAAAATCTTAAAAAAAAAATGGGCATATATCCGATAAAAAGCAATGTTTATGAATACGAGGTCATCCTTGTCATAGGCGAAGTAAATGTTTGATCAACCTGTCACTGTGGAAACAGCCATGCTGTGGACCCCCAAAGTAACATTGCTCTCCTATGGGGATCCCAGCTGCCGGTAGATTCCTTTACCTTAGAGGCCCCAACCCCAGACTTCTTAATCATGACTATGTATTCATAAAGCAGAATTTTACTGAGCCCAGCAACTTGGTGTGTGAGAGAGTTGTGTTAATATTGTAGATCTGCAGAATGTGGAAGGAAAAAAAACCAATAGTGGACCAACCCTCAGGACACCCCGCTTCTCTGACCCAGGCATATAACCTTTGCTGACCCACTAGTTCTTTCATTTGGGTATTCGCTCATGAAACAATCTCATCCAGGTTCTGTGCTAGGCCTCCAGGGTAGAAAAACAACCTGTTCCCCCTTTCCTAGATCAAAGAATCCTTCCTAAACACAGGAACCTTAAAATGAAAGTGTGAAGTGCACTAATGGAGGGCATTTCCCCTCTTCCTGAACAGATCTTTTACCCTCTAGGAGCATGCCGATTCTGTCAAATGGAGAGAACTGAAATTTTTCCCACCAGTGTTGGGACATACTGTGGATGAAAAACTGGAATCTGTAGAGGGGGGAAAAAAGATTCAGGAGTAAATAACCATTACTAATTTTGGATAGCTGATACCATTGTTTACTATGCCTATAACTATTTTCAATGCTTTAGTTATATTAACCTTTGTGACACCATTATGAGGGAAATACTATTATCCCCATTTTGGAGATGAGGCAACTGAGGAACGGGAAGGTTAAGTGATTTGTCCAGAGTCATACAGCAAGCTAAATAGCCAAACCACAACATGAACCCAGACCAAGAAGCTTTAGAGTCTGAACTCTAACCTCTATGCTGTTTTAACCTCTCTCACACCTTACCTCTCTCTCACTTGATACACGCCCACAAAGCCATTGCTTGAAGAATGTCACAGCATGTATGCTGACATTTCTATAGCTCGGTTCTGTTTGGTCATATATAAAATGAGAGAATTTGATTTGATGACCTTTAAGGAATTTTGTGGTTCCTGTGAAATGTTTAATTCATTTAGCAAACATTTATTTAAATCAGCAACTACTTAGAATAGGCCAAGCATTACGTTTGGTTCTCATGATCAGAATGCCTGCCTTCATAAAGCAGTTGCAAAGCAGGGTTTATTGTTAGTTTCACTTTACCTCCTTTTCCCACCTACTGATAGCATGCACAATTCATCTTAAATCTTTAACGCTAGAAATTACTGAAGTGTATTCTTCTACCTCAGCAGTAAACTGCTTATTTATGTAACCGTAGCTTTGTGCTAATTACCCACTCCAGTTTTCAGCCCTGGCTGTTTTATGTATTGAATGATAGTAGTTCTGAGTTTGAAAGAAAATGGGATGAAAGGGAATTCCTTTGATTTATACCCAGTTTAGAAGTCACACTGTGTCCGGCCTTTGAAGCTGTCCTCACTCTGGCAGTCCCTAGGGAGCTCTGCTGAGCAACTGATTTCAGAATATAATGTATCCCTTGCATTTGCAACTGAATAGAGCATTTATCAAGGTGTAGGAAAAAGATTAGAATTTTAAGTCTTAGGTGAGATATATAAACAATTCACAGTAGGTTCTCCTCTGAATTGATGGGAAATAAGACTGAGTATCTCAGTGCCTGGCTAAATCACCTGTATTCTTTGAATCCCAGCAAGAATCCACTTAGAGATTTGTTTGTTTTTTTTTTAATTTTACACTTAGAAATATAGACCAGGTGCATTACTGCTTAAGTTCTGTTTAAAAAAGCATTTAAGAACCTGTCAAGGTATATTTTAAGCTAGTGTTGCCCAAAGGATTAGACATAAATCCAACTTGAAAAGTTGTCTCTATGCATATGAATATTATTTGAAAGTTAAGAAACTCAGAGAAAAAAGAAAAGGTGATCTAATAGCAAGATCGATAATGTCCTTAATCAGTTTGTATTTTTAAATAGGCTGACATTCTACTTAAAACAGTTGCCTTACTGTTCCCATATCTCACTTCAGTTTTAATCATATTACTTATGGACATATAATGAAATCGGAAATTAAATTCTGCTTCCCTGACAGCCTTAAATCCTCATCACAAAACTGAGAAAACAGAACAGCCGGCATTTCAGAAATTGCAGTATAGGATTTTTCTTGCTAGGAGACTGGATTATGTGTATATAGGATTTATATCTGCATAGCATTCCCTCATTTTTTTCTATTTTTTCATAAGTTCCAACTTTCGTAACAAATGTCTTTATTTTGCAACTAGCAAAAAAAAAGAAAAAAATCAGCTAAAATTCTTGGTGGCCAATGAGGAGGGAAATTCATTTTTTAAATCCTTTTAAAGTCATTTTTCCTTTTTCTTTTTTTTTTAAAAAGATTTTATTTATTTATTTAATTGACAGAGAGAGAGAGAGAGAGACAGCAAGAGAGGGAACACAAGCAGGGGGAGTGGGAGAGGAAGAAGCAGGCTTCCCACCCAAGCAAGGAGCCGGAGGCAAGGCTCTATCCCAGGACCTAGGGATAATAACCTGAGCCAAAGGCAGACACCTGATGACTGAGCCACCCAGGCACCCCTCTTTCTTTTTTTAATTGAGCTAAAATTCACATAACATAAAATTAACTAGTAGCCATCTCAAAGCATACAATTCAGTATAAAGTCATTTCTTTAGTCTAAATACTAGAGTTATATTATCCAGTACAGTAACTACTAGCCATATGTGGGTATTTCCATTTCAGTTAATATTAAATAAAATTTAAATTACAGTTCTTCAAGGGCACCTGGCTGGTTCAGTTGGTAGAGCATGTGACTGTTGATCTCAGAGTTGTGAGTTCAAGCCCCATATCGGTGTAGAGATTACTTAAAAAAAAATTTTTTTTTATTAAAACACCGTTCTTGGGAGCCTGGGTGGCTCAGTGCGTTAAGCCTCTGCCTTCAGTTCAGGTCATGATCTCAGGGTCTTGGGATCGAGTCCCGCATAGGGCTCTCTGCTAGGCAGGGAGCCTGCTTCCTCCTCTCTCTCTGCCTGCCTCTCTGCCTACTTGTGATCTCTCTCTGTCAAATAAATAAAATCTTTAAAAAAACAAACAAACAGATAAAACATAGTTCTTTAGTCACACTAATAGCCACATGAGGTTAATGGTTACCATATTGGACAGCACAGAAATAGAATGTTAGAACATTTCCATCATGGCAGAAAGTTCTGTTAGCACAGTGCTAGACCATCCTTTTTAGAAAACAAATGTCTTAGAATCTTATGTAAGTGTGTAATATAATATTTTTGTTATGAACTTCTGTAAGGAATCATGTAGTCAGTATAGATCTTCTCATTTGCGTTTGGGCTTTTCGATTTTTTGATATGACATAGGGTTAAACTCAGCCGCTGTATTAATAAACCTTGAATTTGAAGATCAGTTCATGAGCCGTTTTCCAGTTTGGGAATGCCACCAAGTGATCAATTGGGGTATTACATTTGGATGGAAAAAACATTTTTCATGAAAGGACAAATATGTATTTCCTAACCAATTCCCTTTCCTTGGGAACAGAACACAGTGTTATTCTGGAATTTTATTTGGAAAATTTTATAAGTGAATTTTTTGGTATGGCTTTGTCAGGATATAGCCAAGACAAACTGTCCTGTGAAGCATGTTGTTTTATCATAATTTATTTTCTCAGTCCACTGCTACCTTGGCACAGCCATATCACCCCTTCATAACCCATAAATCACCCACAGTTGTTCCTAAGTGATACACACAGTTTGCTAATGATAGGAAGTAGTGTTTTAAGCAGAAAAACAGAATAAACATATTTCACTTACAATCCTGAGAAACATTTTTGTCTGAGGCATCAGTAAAAGATTGTGGGAACAGAGAGGGTAGAAAAGGGGGGACCTAATTATTTACTAAACTGTATGCTGATTTTTATGGCAGCTAGAATGAAATGTTGTCACTCTCACTTCCATAAACTTGCCAATTGCTGTTTTTCTTTCTCTGTAGTGAAGTGAGAATTCTGCTAGAGAGGAAATGGCTGCCTCTTCATCATCCTCCTCAGCTGGTGGGGTCAGTGGAAGTTCTGTCACTGGATCTGGTTTCAGTGTCTCAGACCTTGCCCCACCACGGAAAGCCCTTTTCACCTACCCCAAAGGAGCTGGAGAGATGTTAGAAGGTGATCTCATGCTGCTTTTTGCTGAATAATTGGATTCTGACCTGCAGTGAATATTAATTGTAAAGAAGCTATTAAGTGGATTAGAGACAAGTTTGCCCTGATTTCAGCTCCACATTTCATCTCTTGTCCCATTTCAAAATATTATTTGAAACACAAATCTTTCTCCAGACTCATAATTTTGGAGCTGAAAAAGGCTTTGGAAATCAAGGAAGTCATCTAGACTTACTGAGACCCAGAAAAGTTAAAGTGCTTTGACTACATTAAAGACAAAGTCAGCACTAGAACCAGGAATTCTCTTGACCTCCTGTTCCAGTTTGCTTTATCCTGGCACCAGTCTGCCTCCTTATGATGAGTAGGTTTGATGTATTTTTTTCTAATGTAATTAATCTACTGATAGATAAACCTCATCAAATAGGTTCTAAGTGGAAATAAAAACTATTACACCACTCTTGTGTGAGAAGATGGCTCCCCTGGCTCACTACAGGACAGTGCTGTGTGGTTTTCCTAGCACTGGAGCTGGATTTGCATCAGATCATCCACCATCTTACTCAGCACCCATTTGCAAACTGGCTGGCCAAGATCAGAGCACAAGCTGTAAGCATGGCACTGCATTGATACCCGAAATTCATTGGATACATGTGACTTTAGGAGCTAGACCAGTAAACTCTTAATAGGGAGCATAAAAATCACCTAAAGAGCTTATTTAAAAATGCACATTTCTGGCCCATATGAGAGATGCCGGCCGAATTGGTCTAGGGTGCAGCACAGAATGTTTTGACTAACCATCAGGGAATGCTCATGAAGGATTGGTCCATAAGGATTAAACTGTCATGCTTTGAAAAAAGTCAGCAAAGAACCCATTAAGGATTCAAAATCCACCTGATTCTAGCACTTTTGTGCTTAGGTGTATATTGATCTTTTTTGCTTTAAATTGCAAATTTTGGTAAGTACATATAAAAATTAATCCAGAAATCTCTAAGAAAGGTACAGACTATAGTTAGGAGTCAGCTTTTTGGTGTGAACTTTATTCATTTTTATCAGGTGGAAAGAGTTTTGGGTTAAGCCAGGACAAACAGAAGAATCATTCGTGACAGACAAACGTGGGAAGACTGGGACCACAGGCCTCTCTAGAATTGGTTCAAATCACAATTGCTGAAATAGAAAATCAGGTAGTGTAGTCAGTGATAAAGATGAGATGTACATACTTCTGTCTTTGCCTTTTCATTTTCTTCAGTTGTGTTAACTGAATATTTGAGTTTATATCACTGACTCTGGACATAGTGAATAATTGGGGCCTTTACCATATGTGGCACTAAAAATATGACTTCAGTTTATGCAGCAGAGACCTGGTGTTAAGGAAGTTGCCCACAAAAATAAAAAATTGGAGGCACTTAAATTGCTTAATGAGTCTGATAGCAGCAGAAGAGGAATCAGTGTTTAACAATGGACTCTAAGATTGAAGTCATTTAAATTCTAGCTACAGGAGAAATTTAATACAGGCGGTACCTCCTTAGTCTCAAAGCTATAAGCATTCTGTATCCGTGTACACCAGATTACTTAGAAACATTAAAGAAGAAAGGCTACTGAGGTTAGTCTGAATGTTGATGTTATAACAAGTTCTATCCATTTTTATTCCATCCCAGTGTGTTTCATGGCGGAATGTGTTGGCTTTCTGTTGTAGGATGAATTTATATAAGGTTTAAATTCAAAATGCACAGTTTTCATTCCCTTTCTTAGGTTTAAAGTTTTAGCTATATTTTAAATTTTTTATTTATTTATTTATTTGGCAGAGAGAGAGCGAGCGAGCACAGGCAGGCAGAGTGGCAGGCAGAGGCAGAGGCAGAGGGAGAAGCAGGCTCCCTGCCGAGCAAGGAGCCCGATGTGGGACTCGATCCCAGGACGCTGGGATTATGACCTGAGCCGAAGGCAGCCGCTTAACCAACTGAGCCACCCAGGCGTCCCTGTTTTAGCTATATTTTAAAGCTACTTAAGGACAGACTATGAAAAATTAGAGATGGTAATCCCTTAACTATCCTGGTCAAATCAAGAATGTTAAATTGAAAAAGAGTATTCCTAAATGAAATTTAATAAGGATGTTAGATTTGGAAGCATCTTCCATCATGTTTATAGGTGATGCTGTTATACGGTTAATCTAATGCACATGTACCTGACCATTTTTCTTACAGTAGTTTAACCAGCTATGAAAACAAAGTAAGAAAAGTTGCCTTTCCAGAGTAAGGAAGAAAAGCAATCAGGATCCAAGGTTGGATACTGTTTTTAATTTTAACAGGTTCAACTTGATCTTGCATCCTCCTAGGTCTAAGGATAAGAAACCCAGATAATGTACTTAACTTTATTATTTATGACAGCTTTATCGTGCATCCAGTCTCTGACACCCTCTCTTAAGCAATGTGTACACAGCCCCCAGGTTACCAATGGTTCTACTTGGGATTTTTTTGACCTTACCATAATGCACAAGCCATATGCATTTAGTAGAGAGCATACTCTGAGTTTTGAATTTTGATCTTTTCCTGAGCTAGCGACATTTGGTACAGTACTGTCTTGGGATGCTGGGCAGGGACAGGGAGCCGCAGTTCTCAGCTACATCATCACCAGGGTAAACAACCGATACACTTACAACCATTCGGTACCCACACAACCATTCCTGGTTTTCACTTTCAGTACAGTATTCAATAATTTACATGAGATATTCGATACTTTATTTTTTTTAATTTTATTTATTTATTTGATAGAGATCACAAGTAGGCAGAAAGGCAGGCAGAGAGAGAGAGAGGAGAAAGCAGGCTCCCTGCCAAGCAGAGAGCCCGATGAGGGGCTCAATCCCAGGACCCTGGGATCATGACCTGAGCCGAAGGCAGAGGCTTTAATCCACTGAGCCACCCAGGTGCCCCGAGATATTAGACACTTTATTATAAAACAGGCTTTGTGTTAGATGTTTTTTTTCCCAACTATAGGCTAATGTAAGTGTTCCAAGCATGTTGACGGTAGGCTAGGCTAAGCTATGATGTTTGGTAGGTTAGGTATATTAAATGCATTTTCAACTTGGTATTTTTAGCTTAGGATGGGTTTATCAGGATATGACTCCATCATAAACCAAAGATCTGTACAGCAGTTTTTAGCCCGTGGCTAAGATTGTCCTCACCCAGTTTAGTGAGCAAATTAGAGACTGCCTTCCAGCCCAGAAGTAGCTGAACTTCAGTGATAGCGTAGGCTACTAAAATATAAATTATCTGGTATTGTCTAATTTCCTGCTATGAGGTAATTTTTTTTTTTGAGGTAATATTCTTTTAAATGAACTTGATAGCATCCTATTTATTGGAGTTGGCATGATGTTAGGTTTGGGCAACTTACTGAACTTTTCACTACTTAATAACCTTTGCTTGTCCCTTAAGAGGAAAGCGATGCATTGCTGCTTGGTGTGTTCAAAAGGGTTTGATTACAGTTTCTAAATAGAAGATAGATTGCCCCCGCTGACTCCTCTCTAGAGAAATTCCAGGCTTTAGATTGGTACAGATACCACATCTAATAGGATGTGACTTTGTGGTTAGTACAGAGCTGCAAATCAGTGAAAGTGTGTTCCATAGGCATACAGTGGTAAAGTGATACGCAGGTACCTTTTTGAAAGATTAGCTTACATCTTTTTGCTTTGAAGTTCATCACCAAGGGAAATATGCAAATGTTATAACTTGGGCATTTTATCCTAATATAGCACCTGTGATTAAATGTAAGTGGGAGGTAGCACTTCCAGGAGCTTCCAAATACATACTGGCCTGATCCTTATAGCCCATAATCCCACTGCCTTGCATGAGATCCCAAAGTTCAGGATCAAACTACCTGAGAAGTGGGCTCTAATTCTCTGTGCTTTGCTCTTTCTAAAATAAAACTTGAGTTATAATTTGACTCTTGAAGCAAGGGTATGAATAGGGTAATGAACACTGGCATATTTACGTAGTAAACTGGACAGTCAGTATAAAATTGAATTAATTGAAAATCAAATTTTTTGCTCAGTTTAGATGATCTGCTTACAAATGGCTTCCATTCAGCCAGAAGAATGGGGGAGGGAAGAGGGGATAGGATCATATATCATGTAGTACAATATATAGAAAAGAGGTTGGGGGCGCCTGAGTGGCTCAGTGGGTTAAAGCCTCTGCCTTCGGCTCAGATCATGATCCCAGGGTCCTGGGATCGAGCCCCGCATCGGGCCTCTTCGCTCAGCGGGGAGCCTACTTCCTCCTCTCTCTCTGCCTGCTTCTCTGCCTACTTGTGATCTCTCTCTGTCAAATAAGTAAAATAAAAGAATATATATATTGGACAGAAGCTCTCCTGGTTGTATATTCAAGGCATTTGGATACAACATCTATGCTTTCATTGTTTACCAAGTTAATCTTTTTTTTTTTTTAAGATTTTGTTTATTTTTTTGTTAGAGAGAGTGACAGGGGCATGAACTCAAAACCCTCAGATCAAGACCTGAGCTGAGAACAAGAGTCAGACACTTAACCAACTAGGCTGCTCAGGCACACTGCCATTCTTTTTTTTTTTTTTTTTTAAGATTTTATTTATTTGAGAGAGAGCAAGCAAGAGCACACAAGCAGTGGAGAAGGGCAGAAGGAGAAGGGGAAGCAGGCTCCCTGCCAGATCAGGGAGATCAGGGAACCCAATTTGGGGCTTCACATGGGGCTTGATCCCAGGACCCCAAGACCATGACCCGAGCCGAAGACAAGATACCCAACCGACTGAGCCACCCAGGTGCCCCGCCTTTTTTTTTTTTTTTTAAGTAATCTCTAGGCCCAACATTGATTTGAACTCAGGACCCCAAGATCAAGAGTCACATGCTCTACCAACTAATCCAGTCAGGCACCCCTCACCATGTTAATCCTAAAAATAACTTACATTATTTTACCAGCAAAAATGGATTTATTCAGCAGTAGCAAGGAATTGCAGCTGGGGCCAGGCAAGCAATGGCAAAACCACAGTCATGTCCAGAGAACAAAGGATTGGGAGAGGACTATATATTGGGGGTTAGGAGACACTGTATATTACAAACAAAAAGGCCATTGGCACAAACTAGGCATTTGTGACGTGTAGTGGCTTTTCATTGGCTGAGTAGTGACAGTTTCTCATTGGCTGGGTTGTTGTCTGGCAAGGAGAAAACCCTTTCTTCATGCTGCTGGGGTAGCAAAATAATAAGATTTCTTCCTGCTGGGAAAGCAAAATTTGCCTCTAGATGTTAGAAGTCTGCTATTGACCAGGAGTGTTAGGACATAAGAGCTCCCCCTTCTGGCCTCCTGACTCCATTTCAAATGAAGTTTCCTTTACTTCTACAACCAGGACTTCTGAAATAAGGTCAACCTTGTGTGAAACACAGCAGGAAGCCAGAATGTGTTACTCCTGTCTCCTTGTCACTTAGTAGGTGGCTGACACGCCAACCCATGATTGATGGGTGAGTGCTTGACACTTAGTAGTGCTGCCATGAACTACCACCTAAAAAAGGACAGCTGTGTCCACTTCCTCCATTTGTTTTAGGATTTTTGCAATAAGACACCTTCCCCAAATGGTTTCTGCTACATTTCTAAAAGTCACATTTTCCTATATGAGCTCTGTATCTTATGGGGTATATTTTGCCATATCAGCCCTTGTCTGAAAGAGCATGAACTAGCTGATGTTTCACAATCATCTTCCCAGTGCTGTTGTGACTGAATTAGCTACCTTCTTGTTGCCAGTTCTTGGAACCAGTACAATGCTACGTTCTGAAATTGCACCATACTCTTATCGCCATGCAAATTGCAGTGTTTTGGTTCAGTTGGAAAATCAAGGTTACAATTTGCGTTTACAGAATAAAATTTCCCAGCAGTGCTTTGTGATGGTCATAGTGATGTAATTTGATATATTAAAAACCAACAACAGCTCTTTCCCCCTCAGCTTTACTTTTCAGAATGAAAGTGATTCAGAGTTTTGACGTGCCTTTGTATTTTGATAGCACAGGAGCCACGTGGCCAAATGTGTCTGGTGTCAGTGTTTGCCTGTCATGCAGAATAAGAGAACATGAAGAAACTGTCAGGTTAGGAGGGAAGAACTGTTGACCAGGACATCACCCTGAGGTTTCTTATTTTTGTTTTTTTAAACATTATTTTTAAACTCTGAAACAAGTAGAGGGACTGTTGTAATATTCTAGGTATAGAAGAAGTAGCTTTTATAGCAGAGCACTGTTCATTCTCAATGAAACAGAAGCCCTCTTTGTAAACACTGAAAACTGGACCCTGAATGTGACATCAGGGAAAAGAATAGGCACGCTCACCTGATTTATCAGAAGCCATAAAATCCTTCAAGCACATTAAAACTTTTCCTCTTCTGTTTGTAGATGGCTCTGAGAGATTCCTCTGTGAATCCGTTTTCAGTTATCAAGTGGCATCTACACTTAAACAGGTGAAACATGGTAAGCACGTGAGTGTTTGTATACTAACTGTGAGAATAAATTGTGGTGGGGGGGAGAGGAGGATTCAGAAAGATCAGTGTGCTTTGCGACAAAAACTCCTGGAACTCAACAGGCTATTTAAGTGAATTTTCTAAATTACCTGTAGACAAAAATATTCTATGATCTTAAGCCAGACAAAATGTCCACCTTGAGGCTCAAAGCTGAAGTCAGAAGGTTTAGTCTTCTAGAGGAGACAATGCTTCCTGCTCCTCTTGTGTTGTTTTTCCTCCCCTTTCTGAGACCTTTTGTTGTTGTCCCTTACTGGTTACCATCATCTTCATTCCTCAGGTATATATGTAATACCTTATGGTCTTTCTGCCTCTGAGATCCTGGTAGCACTATGTTCTCCCACCAGACCATTTCTCCGGTGAAGGCATAATGTGGGAGGGAAAGCTGCAGTTGCCTGGAACTCTAGGACTTTAGTACACAAATCACTATGGCATGGAGGATACATACTCTTTTTTTTTTTTTTTTTTTTTTTTTTAAGATTTAATCTTCCGACTAACATAGAATAAGACTCTAACACTTGAATATTGAGGGGGAAAAAATCCTCCTAGAAGTTACTTTTTTTTTTTAAGATTTTATTTATTTATTTGACAGAGAGAGAGAGAGATCACAAGTAGGCAGAGAGGTAGGTAGAGAGAGGGGGAAGCAGGCTCCCTGCCGAGCAGAGAGCCCGATGCTGGGCTTGATCCCAGGACCCTGGGATCATGACCTGAGCCGAAGGCAGAGGTTTAACCCACTGAGCCACCCAAGCACACCTAGAAGTTACTTTTTTAGATGTTTATCTTTTTTTTTTTTTAAGATTTTATTTATTGATTTTAGAGAGAGAGCACAAGCCAGGGGAAGGGCAGAGGGAGAGGGAAAGAATCTCAAGCAGACTCTGTGCTGAGCACAGAGCCCAACATGGGGCTCGATCTCATGACCCTGAGACCTCAGCCAAAACCAAGAGTTGGACACTCAACCAACTGAGCCAGCCAGGCGCCCCCTTCTAGAAATTATTTTTAAACCAATGATCACTCTGGTGGTTGGTGACTGTCTCATGGGAAATATGTTGTATTATATATTGCCTCCTTGACTCTTTACAGATCAGCAAGTTGCTCGGATGGAAAAATTAGCTGGTTTGGTAGAAGAGCTGGAGGCAGATGAGTGGCGGTTTAAACCCATCGAGCAGCTGCTGGGGTTCACACCCTCTTCGGGTTGACCTTGCCGGGATGATCAGCTCTGGTGCACAGCAAGTGCAGGGCCAGCGAGGGACTTTTGCAGCATATGCAGCCATCCAGAGATTCACAGCTCCATTGCTGAATTGTTAATTCACATCCATACTTGGTTTCTCTGTATCTATCCACAAGCAACAAATACTTAAATGTGTGATCTTGCAGGGAAATTTTTTGTTTATTTGTTTAAAAAAGTATTGAGAATCAGATCAAGACAATCGGCATCAGAGAAACGGAGGTTTAGGTTTAAGAAATATTTATGAAATTTTACAAGCCAGGTAGGACACATACTGGAATTGGCCCATTGAATGACGTCTCTCTTGTCATTCATGGAGTGCCTGGAATCCTCACCAGTCAAATCTAAGATCAGGATCGGGAGTTACAAAACACAGTGTTTCTGACCTAAAACAGTTCTTCATGCAGATGAATGTGATTTCAACTCAGGACCTGTCCAAATGAGGAATTTTAAAATATTCGGGTTTTTTTCTATTTTTAGACATCTAATTCTATAGATTCTAACTTTTTCTAACCTCTTCTAGACATGCCAAATACTGGCGAAAAGAATTACTTTTTGAATGTTGAAGCACTTGTAAAAATAAATCCGTGAGCAAAATCCTTTTAAACACAGAAATCCTGAGTTCATCTTGTGGGTGGGCTCAAGCAATTCTGTAGCAAATAAATCCTTTGAAAGAGCTCCAAATTGGTTTCTTTATCCTTTGAAAGTCTCAGGGATTTGGGATGGGGGCAGAGGTCAAATTACTTTTTGTAAGAAGGGAATCTAAAAACATTTCTCCTGAGCAAATGATAGATTTCCTTTATCTCAGGGATAGTTGTCTTTACAGAACTATATGAATTTAGTAGGTTTTCACACCATGATACAGAAAAACCTGGAAAGCTAAGGGATGGCTTTTGTTCTCCCTCCCAGGATATTTAGGAAAATCATTTATTTTAGATTTTATGCTAATTTTGCCTTGATAACATTTGCCTTTCTCCTCCGTGAAAACCTGTACCTGACCTGCTTAGAGTTGCTTAATTATGAATACATACAGGCCCAGTAGCAATTCGCCCTAATCTTCGGAGTTCAAAATGTTTAACATATACTATCTGATAAGGAGGTGATGACCATTGAGTCAGTAATCTGACTCACAGAATCTGAGCACAGGGATGTTGAAGACCTATTCATGGTCACATAGCCCGGGCAGAAAGAAATCTTGGAACTTGGAATAGATTTCAGTTGATTGATAATTCAGCCCGCCTCTCTTATCTCTAAAGCACATCAGGACACAAGATGACCAGCCGGCAAACTCACCCATTTCCACAATAAAGTACTGCAATGTACTTTTTAGCACCCACCATCTCGATGATTACCAAAGGGAAATAAGACAGACCTGGACTGCAGTAATCCTGGAGGTGACATTTCCAGTGACAGTTAAGAAGCGAGCTCGCTTGCACTCATTTGTTTCATTTGCATAACTGAAGCCCAGCCCCTTCCTTACCTCATCTTAGCCTTTGATATTGGGACTTAGAGAATTTTCTTCTCTTTAGTTGGCCATTTCTTTTTTATGACTTTAGAAGCTGAAGAGATCCTACAGTTGAACAGAAATGCTTTCTGAAGCCCCTTTCACAGTGATCCTTCAGTGGCTCCTTGAGTGTTGCCAGAACACAACCCTCACCATCTTTTAAAGATGCCCCCCACCCCACCCCCACCCCGCACCTTTCTCCTGCTCCTCCTTCTTAGCATTCACACAACTGCTAGCATGCTTTGAGCTTGAAGCCTCCTTGCTGTGTATCAGTCCTCTCCTCTGCACTCACTGTGTGCCCCTCACAGGCATTCATTATAATCTTTTCAACATTGCTGCAAGATACGTAATGCCCCCAATACAGAAGAGGAACTTGAAGCTCAGAGTGAGCATTACTTGCCAAGCCTGCACAGCTAAGTAAATGGCCAAGCCTGGATTTGAACTCAAAGTCTGTTAGCTTCCAAAGCTCAGATTATTTTAGATGCACCAAGCTGCATCCCGCTGACCCTGACCCAGTGCCTTGAACAAAGAAAAATCCTAAGACCTTTTTTTTTTAAATTTTTTTTTAATTTATTTATTTGTCAGAGAGAGAGGGAGAGAGAGAGAGTGAGCACAGGCAGACAGAGTGGCAGGCAGAGGGAGAAGCAGGCTCCCCGCCGAGCAAGGAGCCCAATGTGGGACTCAATCCCAGGACGCTGGGATCATGACCTGAGCCGAAGGCAGCTGCTTAACCAACTGAGCCACCCAGGCGTCCCCCCTTTTTTTTTTTTTAAATGATAAAATGAATTAACTACCGGAGGAAATAAGATTTGTCACTAGTCTCCCTTCTTCTTCCCAATGCTTGGTGATAAGGGGTCTCAAGCAAAATGAAGAAACAGCCTCTTCCTTTAGGAGCTGAGACAATTAGCTATATGTTCATGTCTACAGAACTTTTTACGCTTCAGTATGGTGCAAAGGTAGTTGGATGCTCGAGAGACACCTCCGTGAGCAAGGAAGGCAGATGGCAGCTAATGACCAGGATGGCACAGCCAGCCATGCTAAGAAAGCTGACGGTAAGGGTGTCTCCTCAATTAAATGTTTTGCTGATCCCAAAGCATTTTTTCCATATGTTGTGTGTTGATTCTCACATCAACCCTGTGAGATAAATGAGGCAAGTATTATTTTACCGTTGAGGAAAGAGGCACTGAGAAGGTGAGGTACCAAGATTATTAACTAAGATTATAGTTAATAAGCACGGGAGCTAGCCTTTCAAATCTCTGTCTCTGTGGGTTCTAGTTCATAAGATACGAGCAAATCTGAAGACAGAATTTGCTGTTAATAAAGTGATTCAAGACAGTCTGATACATAATTCCATACAAGTGTCCTATCTCATGAGATAGAAATCGTAAACTTAACCTGGTTTTACTCTTACATCATTGAACAAAAATTTTACTTTTTAACTTCGCATTTAATTACCCAGGATTGGCATTAAAGTCCTGACTTTATACGGATCTGCTTAAATGTCTTATCTACTAGTGCTTCCCATACCTGATATGAACGACCGTGGTGTGGAACTCTAAATCAAGTTCCTCGCTGAAGGACTTCTCCACTCTGTCCATCTATTTGCAGACTATGGCTTCCCTTCCCCCACATGGTTGGAAGTCCTTTAGTCCCTTGCTTCCAGCCACAACACCAGGTACTAAGGTGGGTAGAAACTTCGGACCTTAAGGCCAAGTCGGAAATAGAAGAAAGGAGATAGGACCAGGAGAGGTCTGTCATCCAGAAGGAAGAGGAGGAAACTGCCAAGGATGTGGTACCCTTTCAGACAAACCTAAGAGATATCACACTGATGGAGGGGGCCATGCTGCCTCTCCCTGTCCTTTTGCCAAAGCACCTAACTCTGCCTAAAATATCTTGCCAAGTCTCCTTGTAATTGCCAGAAGTTCCAACTACAACAATCCTTGCCACAGCAGAGAGGCTTAAATAACATACTTGGGAAAGTCAAATCTTGGGTTGCAGGCAGAGCACCAATAATACCAGATCTTTTCCTGTTTCCCAGAGCTGACTTTGGGATGGAAATGGCACCATGGGTGAAGAATGGGGGAAGGAGGCTGGAACATGATACTTTACCACTAGCCTTCCTTGTTTATTTGCATCTGGTCAGAGAGGGAGTCTCAGAATTGTAGAGCTGAAAGAGACCTTGAAGACCATCTAGTTCACCCCCCTGGTTTACAGCTGGGATGTTGAGATCTTGTCTGGCTCATTCACTGCTATATACTCAGTACCTAGAATACTACCTGGCATGTAGTAGGTGCATTATAGGTGTTGAATGATTGAATGATGAGTTTGCTCTGTGTTTGCTCTGATGTAGAAGCTATGGTAGCTGTTGGGAGTGCAACATCCATACTTGGGAGTAATGCCCAAGGTTATGGAGATAAGGTAGTGGGCAGAGCCCAGATCGCAGCCCGCAGCTCTCAGTAATGCTACACTGACAGGTGGAACCTACGGGAAAATGGAAACTGTATACCAAAGCAGCCATGTCTCCCATGATCCCATTCCTGTGAGGAGCCAAGGTAAAGGAGGCTAGTACCTCCCTGTCCTCATGGGCTCCTGTCCTGCACATGGGCCCGGTGGTAGTGGCATCATGAGCTAGCCTCCACCTCTCCAGATACTTAACAGAGGACTTACTTTTCAGAATCAACTTGTTTCATTTTTATAATACAAGCTCTTTAGGACAAGTAATGAAACAACACAATTTATTACCAGGAGTAACAGAGGGGATGTTCCTTTCCAAATGTCTTTTATTATTCAACACACATTTATTGAGCACTTACTATAGGTCTAGCATCTGCTAGATGCTGAGGATATGCTGTCAAACAAGACACAGTTACTAACCTTGAAGTTATAAATACATTAAGAGAGATAAAAGACCGATTTTAAGTGTAAAACTTGTCTGATGGGAGAAATCATGAGATGTTATAAAATCAGAGAGAGCTAATCCAGCTGAACAAGGGGTCAGAGATTTCCCAGGATGATGTTTTTAGACTGAGACCTGAAGAACAAGTCAGTGGGGTGGGAAGGAAGTACGTTCTGGGTGGAGGGAATAAAATATGAAAAGGCCCAAGGAGCAGAAAAGGCATCATGCTTTTAAAAAGCTGTAGGGTCTGTTATGGTTGGTTCATAGCGTATCAGACCGGAAGGATTTTGCTACGGAGTTTGAACTTCAAGCAGAGGACACTGGGGAATCCTTAAAGGGTTTGAATGACAAGATCTGGTTTCACTTCAGAAGTTTAGTTGGAGTTGGAGGGAATGGTGGCGAATCAGTGGTGGTAAGATCAGATCCTTTAGGAAGCTGTTGTAGAAATCCAGATGAGATGACTGCAACCTATTGGGGATGGGAGATGGAAGGATAAATTTGGTTTGAAAGTTACTCAAGAAGCATCCTATAACAGGGCTTGCTGACTGGTTAAACTTGGAGAACTCAGGGAGGACACACGGGTTTCTTATATCAGTGGCTGAGGTACGAGGGATACTATTTACTGAGATAAGGGTATAGAAAGAAGAACAGATTCAAGATGTCCAATAGGCAGTTGACTATGGGTTGACAGTGTGGGAGAGTGAGCTGGGCTGACCAGCCAGATATTTATGAAACCAAAGGTCGGGGTGGTGGATGGAATCGCCCAGGGAGAGAGCCCATGGAGCGAGAAGAGAATCAGACCAAAGAGAGATCCCTGATGAACATCTACACACAAGGGACAAACAGAGGACTCAAAACTGAGGAAAGTAACAGGCAGGAAGTCACCAGAGAAAGAGAAAGTGAAGAGTGTGGCATCATGGAAACCGAGGAGAGAGGATATTCTGAGGAGACAGCAAATAGCAATATTGGTATGGCCTAGCAATGAAGTGATAGATGGATTTTAAGGAGATCTTCGGTGACTTTCTCTCAAGAGAAAGTGTGGTACAATGGAGGCTGAACCAGACAGCTGTGGGTGGGAAAGGGAACAGAAGGGGAAAACATGAGGGCACATCTAGGCAACACTTTTAAGTTTAACAGGGGGCACCTGGGTGGCTCAGTTGGTTAAGCCTCCAACTCTTGCTTTTGGCTCAGGTAGTGATCTCAGGGTCATGAGATTGAGCCTCATGTCTAGCCCCATGTTGAGCCCCATGTGGGGCTCCGCACTCAATGGGGAGTCTGCTGGAGATTCTCTCCCTCTTCCGCTCCCCCCCTTCAAATAAATAAACACTGAGAAAAAGAAGTTCAAGGGGAAGGGGAGATAAAAATGAAGGACAGAGGGGGTAACAGTTAAAGGAAGGTACATAGTCAAGACATTTGTTTTTTTCTTTTCCAATGGGAGAGGTCAAAGAGAAAGAGGGGATAATTGAGGGTATAAGGTCCCTGGGGAAGTGGGAGGGGATGGGATCCAGAGCCCAGTGGGAGTGATTACTCTTGGAGGGAGGGCAGGCGAAAAGGATAGTGCTGATGTGGGTAAATGTGTAGGTGAGGTGGCAGGAAGCTCAGGGAGTTCCCATCAGATGGCTTCTATTTTCTCTGTGAAGGAGGAGACAAGTCGGTCTACTGCCTGTGGTAAGGGACAGGAAGAAGTGGCAATAGTGGGGCTGGGAACAGTCCCTGTAAAGAACAGGAGAGAGCTGACCAGGGTCAGAGGATTGCCAAGCACACTCAGGGGCCAGTGGCAGTTAGAGTCCCTGAATTTGCAATGGCACCAATCTTTAGGGAAGTGTACCAGCAGTCCCGCAGCAGCCCAGCAGTAGATATGGAAAAAATGAAGAATTAATGGTTATAGTTTTGCATGGTAAGGACAAGAGGGTAAGCAAATTGTCAGTCTAGGGCTAACAAGGAAAGGAAGTAAAAACAAAAAGAGATCACCAGAGAGAAACTCGAAGGGTCAAACATTTACTTAGGGCCTACTGTGTCTTTGGTAATACATATAGGAAAAAAGAAATACAAAGATAAGGCAACAGTCCCAAACTTGGCTGTGCCCCAGAATCAAGCCTAATAAAAATGCAGGCTCCCTGGCCTCATTCCTGGGGTCTAAAAGGTCTAAGGTCAGGGGTTTCATGTGACCCTTCCACTGTTGGGTTTGAGAACCACTTGGACCAATGGGAAAAGCAGACAAGTAAATAGACTTATGGAATACATACAATACCATAACTCCGTGACTCTGGTCTGTTTGGAGTATTGTGGAAGCCAAGAGGGCTTGGAGAGGGAATGACAAGGAAATTTTCCTAGAGAAGGTGAGCCTTCTGGTGAGCTAGAGTTAGCTGAGCAAAGTGGGGAAGACGCCAACTTAAAGCATTCCAAGGACAGGGAACAGCCTGTGCAAAGGCAGGGCAGCGTGAAGTCACCCACCGCATTGGTGGAGCTCCTAGTCATTTGGTGTGGCTGGAGCAAAGGTTGTAAACAGGGGAGTGGTGAGATCTCTCAAGAGAAGGAAGCAAGGATCAGATTGTTGGGAGCCTCGTTCACTGTGCTCCGTTGTCTATCAAAAGAGCATTTCTCTAACACAGCCAGGGTGCACTTAAGAAAGAGACCAAGAGGGCGCCTGGGTGGCTCAGTGGGTTAAAGCCTCTGCTTTCAGCTCGGGTCATGATCCCAGGGTCCTGGGATCGAGCCCCACGTCGGGCTCTCTGCTCCGCGGAGAGCCTGCTTCCTCCTCTCTCTCCCTGCCTGCCTCTCTTGCCTACTTGTAATCTCTGTCTGTCAAATAAATAAATAAAATCTTTAAAAAAAAAAAAGAAAGAAAGAAAGAGGCCAAGAAATACTATGCAGCCATCAAAAGAAACAAGATCTTGCCAATTGCAATGGCAAGAACTAGGATGGATGGAACTAGAGGGTATTTTTTTTTTTTAAGATTTTGTTTGTTTATCTGACAGAGAGAAAGATCACAAGTAGGCAGAGAGGCAGGCAGGGGTGGAGGGGAAGCAGGCTCCTCGCTGAGCAGAGAACCCAATGCAGGGCTCGATCCCAGGACCCTGAGATCATGACCTGAGCTGAAGGCAGAGGCTTAACCCACTGAGCCACCCAGGCGCCCTGAAACTAGAGGGTATTATGCTGAGTGAAATAAGTCAATCAGAGAAAGACAATTATCATATGATCTTTCTGATATGAGGAATTTGAGAGGCAGGGAGGGGGGTTGTGGGGGATAGGGAAGGAAAAAATGAAACAAGATGGGATCAGGAGGGAGACAAACCATAAGAGGCTCTTAATCTCATGAAACAAACTGAGGGTTGCTGGGGGGAGGGGAGGTCAGAATGGGGTGGTAGGGTTATGGACACTGGGGAGGGTATGTGCTATGGTGAGCGCTGTGAAGTATGTAAGCCTGATGATTCACAGACCTGTACCCGTGGGCCAAATAATGCATTATATGTTAATAAAAAAAGAAGAAGGAGAAGGAGAAGGAGAAGAAGAAGAAGAAGAAGAAGAAGAAGAAGAAGAAGAAGAAAAAAGAGACCAAGAATCCTGGCTTTCACAATAAATAATTTAGAAAGTAGGCTCCTCAGGCCTGGAAGCGTTGGATGAGCTGGTATAATGCATCTGATGTGATCTTTGCAGGCCACTAGGTGGGGAACGGTATTTTTGCTCTGACTAGAAACTGAGCATTTTCAGATTTGTATTTACTTAACTTGTAGGGAAAGGCAGATGTCCTAAGCTCAGTGAGAATTATTCAAGGAGCCTCCCTTCTAGGCTCTGAGCCAAAAGCCATAATAAGCGCAGCCTGAAGTGATCAAATTTAAAGTATATGGACATTGTGTAGAGATGTTCCCCTCCAAATGGTTTCTCCTCCTTTCCTTGATCCAGAAAGCCTGAAGTAAGCTCGCATGCCCCCTTCCCATCCCCACCCCTACCCCACTCCTTATTCTCAGAAATCTCCAGGCATATATTTGAAGATAAACCACACAAGCACAGGCATTTCATTCATTTAGCAAACCCAAAGATTATGTTTGGGGGCTGTTGAAGTGCAATTCTACCCACTTAACTTTCTGCAGAGTCTCCAAAATATAGTGAATCTGGAATATTCTACAAAGTCAGTACAACATGGCTCTCAACACATACTCCCTGAAAGACAGCCTAAGACTTTGCTATCCTGGACCAGTGTCTGCTCACAGAAGACTCAAGGCTCATTCCATGATCCCATGTCAACATTCAAGCTTACAATGCTTTTTGAAAGCACTCCTGATAATGAGAAGAGAAATCAGACTCTCCCAGCCAGCCTGCATTTGCAGCTAGAATGCCAAGCACTAAGGCCTCCAGAGACCAACGGACTCAGGAGCCAGGAAGAAAGCAGGACATCATTCCCAGGCCATCTCTCAGTACTAATCTCTCAGTATTCATTCCTAGAGCTAGAAAAGAAGCAAGAAGGGCGCCTAGGTGGTTCAGTCAGTGAAGCGTCTGCCTTCAGCTCAGGTCCTGATACCGGGGTCCTGGGATGGAGCCCCACGTCAGGGTCCCTGCTCAGCGGGGACCCTGCTTTTCTCCCTCTTCCCTCCCCAACCCCGCTCATGCTCTCTCTTACTCCCTCTCAAATAAATAAAATCTTAAAAAAAAAAAAGAGAGGGTCTGGAAGTTGCCAGTTTAATACTCTTAGATTTAAAAGCTGCTGAGGTGGGTGGGAAAGGCTTCCATACTGAAAGCGTGCGTGACCGTGAGGCCCCAGGCTTAGAAGGAGGAGGACCTCAATATAGGAGCAGGTAGTGTGAGTGCACTGGGAACCCTGACAGTGGTCATCGTGGCTGGTATGCAGTGAGCTTTCTTGGATGTGGGCATTGTGCTAAGCACTCTCACACGTGACATCTTGTACTCACGGGGAGAGGCTAAGAGAAAGGCCATGTGGAGCAGAGGAATCCACCAAGGGGTGGCAGAAAAGAATACCATAGCCCAAGAGCTGATGGATGGGCCTTACGCAGCTGCATTCATTCGGGCTACCACAGCCCAGTGGAGCTGCCAGAAGAGAGTAGCATAGACTGAAAGGTTTAAACAACAGACACTGAATAAGATCCCGTTCTGGAAGCTAGAAGTCCAAGATCGAGATGTCAGCATGCTTTGTTCCTTCTGGAGGCCGTGAGGGAAGGGATCTGTTCCAGGCCTCTCTCCTTGGCTTGCAGATGACTGTCTTCTCCCTGTGTCTTTACTCATCTTCCCTCTATGCTGGTCTGTGTCCAAATTTCCCCTTTTTATAAGAATACCAGTCATTTTGGTTTAGGGCCCACCCTACTGACCACATTTTAACTCTATTACCTCTGTCAAGATCTCCTCCAGATAAGATCACATTCTAAGGCACTGGGGTTGGAACTTAAAACATGAATTTGGGGAGGGGACATAATTCCACCTGTACCAGTGACTTCTAACCAGACCCTCTCCTTTTGTAAATGAGGCTAATGAAGCCTCGAATGGGAAAGCAATGTGCACAGGGTCACACAACAAGCTGAAAAAGGTAAGACTAGGGGCCCCTAGCTGGCTCAGTAGGTGGAGCATGCGACTGCTGACCTTGGGTTTGTGAGTTTGAGCCCCACGTTGGGTGCTGAGATCACTTAAAAACTTTAAAAATCTTAAATGGGAAAGGAAGAAAAAGAATAAACTAAGACTGGAACCCAGGTGTTTTGGGAGGTCTGAGCCTTGAGCAGCCTTCCCCAGGAGAAGCAGAATTACCTGCTTTTGGTAGCCCCTTCTCCAAGAACACAGTCCCTGAGTCTAGACAGGTCTGGGAGGCACTCAGTGGAATCTCTTCATAGGCCTGGGGGGAGGGACCCCCTAAAACTCTCTTATGAACCAATATTTGGAAAAAGACTGAAAAGCCAGGGTGGAGGAAGTCCTATGAACGGAGCTCAGGACAAGCACTGGGGTTTATTTTTAATGGCCAGGCCCCTTGTTAAGGAGGCGGACGCAGAGCGTGTCACCCAGAACTCTGCTCCCTTCTTGCAGCCCCCACAGCCTCGTTAGCCAGAATGTGCTGGGTGGTACTGGCTTCTCACGTGCTCTTTCTCCGGGCCTGCCTCTGCCTAGAGGCTGGCATCTGGCCTCCATACCTTCCAGGAGGCTGGTAGGCTTCCATTTTGCAATCTGTTGTGGGAACTCACTGAGACTTTTGTGAAAGTCTCATGCAAACTACGGGAGGTGCATGGGTTTAGGAGGCTTGCTCTTGTGGCTTCCAAAACAAGGAGGCAATCATTGAGATTGAATATAGCACAGCAGTGTGGGCGACATCAAACCACAGATGAACCGATAGGCTGCGGGGAAGGAAGTGAAAAGTTCACCTTGTCCTTCTGTGTAACAGAGGGCTGCTGGTTTTGCAGAGGTTTGCTTTTTTAAACAATTTTCATTCAATAGGAACAGCCCGGTGGGACAGCATATTCTAGCATTCGTGGAATTAAAAACGGGGAACCACATCACAGACCGTTCTGCTCCAAACTTGGCCGTGCTCCCCTGGGCAGCTCCCAGCTCCTCCTGGGAGGAGGCAGCAGCCCTGGTGGCCCTCGCCCAGTCCCAGGTGGGGTCTGGCCTTTGGGGAGGAAGGGAGGAGGTGGTTCAGAGGCATCAGCTGTTTCCCTGCATCTGGGCCAAGAGCCTGGCCTGAGCTAGAAACTCAGCTTTGTCCTCTGTGTCTGTCTTCCGCACTGTGAAAAGTTTCCATCACAGAGGGTCGATTCAGGAAACCAAGGTTAGAAGCAAACGGTCTTACTTGAAAATGGTGAAGGCCAGCAAGGCCTTGGGCTTCCTGCATTGTTTGCTCTCCTGGGGCCTAGGACCAGCCCAGCAGGGTGGGGCAGCCGCTAGGCCGGTTGCAGGATGTGAAAGTGGGGGCTGAGGTTAGGAAAAAGAATCAAAGGCTGGGACCAGAACACACCCAGCAGAGGGCCATGTGCAGCTCTCCTCTTCAGGGTTTCCTGCGGGTACACTGAGAACATTGTGTTCTGGCTGTCAGTTCACCCAGCTGAGCCGGCTCCACACTCCGCCCCTGGGTCCTAGTGCTGCCGCGCAGACACGCTCGGCGGCGTTCGTGAGCTCCCCAGCACCTGCGTGGGGGCTGCCAGAGGGCCCCTGGGAGAGCATTTCCACTGTGTCCTCCACTGTGAGCACTGCATTTCCCATTCAGCCTGCATTTCCAAAGCATTTCCAATTAGCCTCTCCTGTCCCTCGTGACAAAGCGTGAGGGACATTCAGATGACAGACCTGAGGCTCCAGGAAACTGGTAGGAATAGCTGTGGTCAGCGTTCAAGGTTTTTGGATCCAAGTCTCCTGACACTTTAGGGATATCTGATTTGGAGACATCCTTCAAACTCTTGAACTGAATGTGAGCCTCTGCCTTCAATGTTTCTCTCCAGATGAATTTAGGAATAAGGTGCTTCCTTGATAAACTCTCCAAAACAGCTAAAAGCTCATGCATGAGGTGCACAGCTATCCAGAGAAGCCACAGCCCGACTTCTGCGCTGCCTGGAGCCTGGAAAGCACCAGTGATCTTCTCTGTGCTGTGCACGAGCGCCTGGGACCTGCTGCCATGAGCCTCCGGGCAGCACAGCATGAGGCCCGGGGCCCCAGACCCCAGATCGGTCTGTGTCTGTGTGCCTTTTCCAACTCAGAGGCACACGCTGGGCCCCCGGCCAAGTAGCCAAGTACCAATAGGCCAGCAGAGAGGGAGAGTTGGGGGCCCTCTGGCAGTTTTTAAAAGGGGTTCGAGATTATAAATTCTTCTACTAGATTGTAAGCCTACCCCTACCTTGGGTGGGAGCCCAGAAAAATCCTCAAGGAAGGGATCTTTCAGCTGAGACCCAAAGGGAAGTAGGAGTTAGCCCGATGAAGGAGCTTGGGAAAGAGAGTTTCACACAGAGGCGATAGTGCCTGCAAAGATCTGGAGTTTCAAGAGCAGGTGGTTCAGGAAAAAACTGAGGAAAGTCCTCCAGACTTCTGAACTCCTCAGGAGAGAGCCCAGGCATTGTTCTTGTCCTTGTCCGAGAGAAAGAAATCCCACTACTTCTCCGTGGCCTTCCCCCAGGCTCCAGACTCCACTGCTGGGGAAACCAGAGTAATTCCTCCAAGATGGCTGGGGGTGTCTTGAGGGGGGAAGGCCATGGGTTGGGCCTCAAGCGGCAGGTCCTGGCCCAGGCATGGGAGCCCCGGACTGGGATACTGGGCAATTCACTTCCCACCTCTCTCCCTGGACCTCCATTTTCAGGCTTTGAGTCTTCCCAGTGTTTAGCCTGACACCCAGATCTTCCTGAATTAAGGAAGGACAGCAGTCTCCATCTGTAGAAACGAATTCCTTCGAATGCTAAGAGTCTGGGTCTGAGACCCACAGGCAGCCCCGCCCAGGATGCTTTGGGCCACAGAAGTACCATGAAGGGAAGGAGCACAGTACCCAGCACACCCACTGCGATTGTCTGCTGAATAAACGAGCAAACAGTTGAACGAATGAATGAGCAGATGATCTCCTTAAAGTCACTCTCAGAGCTCTGGTGGGCTCTCACTTCTCTCACCAGCAGCAGCTTTGATCTCCATCACTCCTGACCCTGTGCACGCACCTGCCCACTGCACAGGCAGGCACCAGACCGAATGGGGAAAATGAATCCTAGATCTTGCTTCTAGGGCCCCATCATCCTAGAGGAAGCTGCGAGATGACCACACGGAGGGGAGAGGCAGTGTGAGAAAGAAAGAGAAAGGACTCAGGTGTGCAGAGACTGAAAATAGAATGCGCATTCTTCTGTAGCACTTCCTGTCTTCTAAACCCCAAACCCCACAAAGGCTCTGCCCCACTCCTGTGAGCAGCTATAGAACTCACCAGGGATTACTGGCAGGGCTCTGGAAAGGGGCAAGTGCTCTCTGGGCCGCTCTATTCCCTGCTTGCCCTGAGTCAGGCACTATAGTAAGGGCAAGGGTTCCCAGCTGGGCACACCCTCAGAGGCATTTTCCCTCTCCAGTGGGTTTCCAGGCTAGCCTGAAGAAGCCTGATTCATCCACAACCACACAGAAACATAGAATTAATTCCGGCTATACCCTGGGTGAGCAAGGCCATTATGGCAACCAAACCACCACTTACAGCATTATTTTGATGGGAAAATGTGTTCTAAGCTCCAAGCAACCAAATTATAAGTGGGACACAGGCACACCCGGGTTCAAACCCCAGTTTTAACACTTCCTACCCGTGTGGTCAGGGGCACAGCACCATGCTCCCCAGCCCCGTTCCTGGTTTGTCGAAGAATACTTCCTTCAAAAGGTTGTGAGGCAAAGTAAATGTGTGACAGTCCTCACGGCACATGGCGGACATCTCCCTCCTTCCTTTCAGGGGGACTTTTGTGGAGAAGACCTAGAAACAAGCCTTCCAATGCAGGCCCTCCCAGGAGGGCTCTTACCCCGTTTGCATGGGGCCAGTATTACTGGACTCAGGCTTCGAGCAAGTGTTTATGAGATAAATGAGCTGCTGTCTTAGAAATCACAGAACATTCCTCATCTTTGACCTTCTCCAGGCTTTTACTGGCTTATCTGAGCCAAGAAACTTCTGCCCCTATTCAGCTCCCTCTCCCCCAATCTCCATGAACAGCATTGTTCTGGCTTCCTTTGCTCCTGGTCCTGGGAAGGGGCTTTGTCTCCGGAAGGGGCCAGAAGTCCTGGCCTTTCACCCAGGGCCTGGACGTCAGCCCACAAGAGGGAGCAGGGGGAGGGTGGGGACCCAGGCGGCACACCACACAGCAGCCGGTGGAAGGCAGACCTACGCCAGCCGGCTAGGGCTGGGCCCCTCCTCGACATGTTTGTTTCCAAGCGGCAGCCAGAACGGTTTGTACCCTAAGGATGGTGAATCGGCCAAGGAATCCGTAGGGTCCTAAAGGTCGACCTTCTCCCTTTTCTTGCTCTTGTTCCCAAAAGTCAAGGTTTCCAGGCCTTGGGCTCCTTGTTCCCGGCCCAAGGCCACCAGCACTGTGGGAGGGTCAGTCCCCTGGCGACCTGCAGTGTGCTTCTCACCTCCCATCTCCACCTGGGGTCCCGTCTCCACAGTCATCCTCACTTTTTCCCCATTTGAAGCCACACAACCTTCTCAGCCCCTGCCTGCTTCCACCTCCCTAGGTCCTGTCAGCAGCCCCTCACTCTGCAGGACTTCTCACCATCATTCACCCCCAACCACCCCCCACCCCAGTCCTGCAACAGCGAAACACAAAAACAAAACACTCTTGTGAAAGTACTATGAGCTCATGGTCAAAATCCAACAGTGCAGAAGGTGTAAAGTGAAAAAGTAAAACCTCGCCCTCCCCATCATTCCTCAGAGATAACATCTGTGAACAGTTTTCTCAGTATCCTTCTAGATGTTTTCTCCACACAGTTGAACGTGTGTCTGCAGGGGAGTGTCTTGTTTTCGCTTCAGAATGAGAAGTTAGTGCACAAATTGTTCTGCCTCGTGTTCTCTTTACTGAACAATATATCTTGGACCTCTTTCTAAAATCTAGCTCACTCTTTTGCACACCCACATAATATTCTGTGGCGTGGCCGTACTCCAGTTTATTTTACCATTTTCCTGCCGTGGACACTTGGGTGGTTTTCAGGTTTTGCAATGGCTCTCTGACTGGTTCCCTGCTCTGGGGCTCAGGCCTCCAGTCTGCCCTCTGCACCTTGGCTTGACTCCCGCACCCAGTCTGATGGTCACTCCCAACTCGAGTGATGTCATTCATTAGGAGCCTCAGCTCCCCTTCCTAGATCTTAAGCTCCCCAAGACAGGGTGTTTGCCCCCAGAGCTCCTGGCAACGGGCACCCTAGGCCTGTCAACTCTCCAGTTTTTTATCCCATCTCAGTGCTACCCTAGGAAATATGAGGAGGTTCTCAGGCCACATGGGTGCCTATTTTTTTCTACTCATATATAGTTGTTGGGAACTTGGTGGGCCTGGCTTTGTGCAGGGGACTAGGGCTCCAGGATGAAACAGATATAGCCCTCAGCCTCCCGGAGTTTGGAGTTTCTTTGGGAAGACAGGCACTGGATGCCCACATGGATACACATATAATTCCATACAGAACGTACAGAACGAGTGCCTTGAAAGGAAACCACAGAGGAGAAGAAGGACTGGGGCCACCAGGGAAGGCCTCTCCTTAGAGGAGACAAGGTGAAGGGAGAGAGGGCCAGCGCGAGCCAGCAGACCGTGGGATCTGGCTCCCACTCTGGGCTGCTTTGGATACTTCTCCTTTAGTCTTCTCATCTGACAAGAAGGGAAATCCCCCTTTCAGTTTTAACTTTCTGTGACAATAATAAATGCTATCAGAGTTCACAGGAAGCAAGCTTCCCACTGCCTGCCAGGGGGCAGGGGAGACTTCTCACAGATTCCACATTGACCCTGAGTCCATGTGGGTTCTAGTTCCATTCAGTTCTGGGCCAAATACTTTGAGTATATACCGTATGTAGCTAACATACAGAGGGGGGTGTGTGTGTGTGATGACGGCATCTGTGTTGGTGGGTGTTTAAAGATTTAAAATACTTGAAGGATGGGGTCCCTGGGGGGCTCGGTTGGGAGACTGCTTTCAGCTCAGGTCATGATCCTGGAGTCCCAGGATCAAATTCCACATCGGGTTCCAAGCTCTATGGGGAGCTTGGAGCTCCCTCTGACCTTGTCCCCTCTCATGCCCTCTCTCACTCTCTCTCTCTCAAATAAATAAATAAAGTCTTAAAAAAAAAATACATGAAGGAGTTTACAATGGGACATGGTATCAGACCAAGGATGGGATCATTTCAACATACAATGTCAAGTGAGAAGTAAGCAACTCACCCCCACCCCAGGCAACTTTGGCCTGAACCCCCCCCTTACACCCCAACAGGGGAACATGGAGCTTCCCACAGGTGTTCAAAGTAGGCTCCTCAACAGCCCTGAACTTGAGACCAGCTCTTAGTCAGAGCTAGAAGGTGCTAAAAAGGCATCTGGGAAGAGTAATCAGTGTGAAGACACTTGACACCACAGAGGAAAGACTTCTCACAGAGCACAGGGTATCTGGGCAAAGTCAATGAAAGAAGCATTGAAAGAAAAACCCCAGCAAAGAAGAGTTTAAGGAGTGCAAGTGTCCCCCATTCTCCTCCCAGGCCAAAGATTTCATACTCAAGAGGCACCAGATAGGAGAAGACAGAAATGTGCTGTTACCTCAGCCAGTCTCACTTCCAGGTCTATGTGTCTGCTTCTCTTTAGTGTGATTAAAAATACTGTAAATTATATGCTTATACTTTGATGTCCTCCTTTATAATCTACTGTACATGGCTATATATATTTTGCACATCTACATACATATTACTGTGCAAAGTTGTATACACAAAGCCATGCATACTGTACTTTATGGAAAATTTAAGAGCGTTTCAGAGGTAATTAGAACCAGATGCGATTTTTTCCCCCTCCTGGGCTGTGGGAGGAAGATGAATCTAGAGATAGCAAGGGGCTGCCCTAGAGGCTTGCTAGGCCTAGGTAAGGAACCAGACTTGCTCTCAAGGCAGTGGGGAGGTATTAAAAGATTCGAGAGGGAGGCCTTAGTGAGGCTGAGCAAAGGTAAAATCAAGCAAAAGTGGCAGGCTGTCCTTGTTTCTACTTAAGTGTTTTCTCCAGAATTGCAGCAATAAATCCCAGACCAGTTCTGTCACAACTCAGCTCTGTGCCTCATTTGCTCTACCTGTGAAGGAAAACCTCACCTGCCATAGTGTGGGCCTACGGGACCACAAGATCAGCTTTGGCAGGAACGGAGGCCCAGAAGCTGGGGGCCCAGGGGGCTTTAGGGCAACCTCAGCAAACCCAGTGACATCCCTGTCAAGTCTGGAGGTCATTTCTTGCCTCCAGGGCTGATCAGCTCTGAAGCTGGTGTTACAGGATTAGGATCCTGTTTTCTGGGGAAAGAGCTTGGTGAAGCTTCTACAGGCCTGCTGGTGTCCTTAAAACTTCCGGGGAGAGGGAGGCCACATGCCTCATTGAGCAGCCCTCAGCAAATGCGGCAGCTGCACCAAGTGCTAAAGAAAAGCTCCCCTAATAACCATGTGTGATAATAAAAAGATAAAGAGGCAAATAGGTATGTAGGTCACCTCAAAAATAGCCACCCACCCATTTGGTCTGGGTAACCATTTATGCCGGGTGGGTACAAAGGGTTTTCTTCCTTCTCCTCCCCGGGCTGTTCATTCCCTGCTCTTTTCAAGGTTGCCCTAAATGAAAGTCCCTTCCCTAGCAAGCTGCAGGTGGCCGGCGGTTCTGGCCTGCAACCCTGCACTTCCTCCACCAAACAAATCCTGGGGTCAGAGGGCACAAGGACTTGGCCTCTCTGACGTGGTTCTTGGGGCTAAGTCAGGGTTTGGGGTGATGACTCACAGACACTCCCCCGCCGGCCCCCCTAAGGTTGTGCGTGCACCCAAGAGGCCTCCCTACCCTTCCCCAACAGAGAACGCTTTGTTAGCGGACCCGGTCGGAGGAGAGTCACAGCCTCAGGGTAGTGAGGCCTCCTCGGCCTTTCCCTCCCTCCCCTCCTCCTCTACTTCCCCCTCTTTTGCCCTCAACAGAAAGGCGACGGCCCCTCCGCCCTGCCCCCACCCAGCAGCCAGGCGACCCGAGCGGAGTGCTGAGCTCAGCATCTGCGGCGGGGCAGCTTTTCTCCCGGGCGGTAGGAGGAGTCTCGTTCCTCCAGGGGGCGGGGTCGGGGCCGGGGCCACCCCCGCCCTTCTCTCCAGTCTCACACTGATCCGCCACGGGTCCCCCAGATGCACGTTCTCCAAGTCACGTCCCCCGCTTCCCCCCCACCCCCGTAGGGGGTCCACTGTGACAAGCCCCCCCCCCCCCATTCAGCTGCTCTGCATCTGTCACCTCCGTGGCCGGGCTCCCCTGAGGACGCACCTCTGCGGGAGGTGGGGGGTGGGAGGAGGGGACAGCGGGGTTGAGGGGGGGCTTCCCATCCCCCATCCCGGGTGGCCTCACTGCAGACTGCCACTGTAGATCTCTGGCAAGTGGGTTCAGCTTTTGTGTGCACCTCTTCCCAGAGCAGAGCCTAAAAGTCTAGAATTTTTTTGTGTGTTTCCCTGTGTTTGTTTTTTAAGTACAAAAAGATGCAGCACTAGCTGCTGGATTCCTGTGCTAAAGTCTGTTCTTTGTGAGTGACAAAAGGGACACTGGGAAGGGAGAGGCCCCACTTTGAGCGCACCTCTTCGCAGTTAGGCCTTTCTAGGGGAGACCGGAGCTCTGCGGAAGGATACCTGAGCTCTGCGAAATAATACCTGAAGTGGGGACTGCGGTGACAATTACTGTCATGTCTGGGTCTGAGGGTATCTAGCTAAAGGGACACCCCTTGGGTGGCAGTCTGCTTTGCTACTAAATCAGCACTGCTGGGCTCTGCTGAATTCTGCGGCGGGAGGAAGAACCTGATCAGATCAAACAAGGACCAACCCAGGAGAGCAAGTTTTTTGGTTAGCAACTCCTCCGTACGTTCAATTCTGCGTGTTCCATGCCATCACTCCCCAACACGCACTGTCCCACATTGCCAGCCGTCCCCTCTGGCTCACAACTAAGCCTGTCGGTAGCATGGAATCGTGGAATTGAGCCTAGATCCAGAGTCATGGTTCTAGCCTACCAATGACTGTAAGACCTTAGGCAAGTCACAGTACCTATCTGAACCTCAGTTTTCTTATCTGTAAAATGACACTGGTGAGCCCTGTCTTGCCTACAGTCTGCAAACATTAGTTATTTTTATTGACAGTGTTATGGAAATACTAAAGAACATGGAAGTGTTTTTCATATCATAAAGAGCTCCAGGAAAGTCACAGATCTTTGTGAGCAGGTGGCCAGGTAACATTTCTGTCAGCCCAGGAATTCCAGAAAAAGGCCTTAGTAGACCCTGGGAAGCTGCCTTCTGCATGGACCTGAAATTCCCAAGCCTTTGGCCACTAAGGCCATAGGAGATCATAACACTTCTGAGTGAGATTACAGGATTGGCAGAGGGGTGACAAAGTGGAGCAAGCCTGAGAAAAGAAAGTTCTGAAGACTAAGTGGGAGATGGTGGGCACCGCATAAGTCTCCTCACCCTCCAGCTCAGTTCCTTGTCCAGAAAGTGGGCAGGTGGGAAGGCTGGAAGAGGTGCTCTTCTGGGGCCTGCTGGCCCTAGCACTGAAGGACTTTTTTTAAAGATTTTATCTATTTATTTGAGAGAGAGAGACAGTGCAGGAGAGGAGAGAGGGGCAGAGGGAGAGGGAAAAGTAGACTCCCCGCTGAGCAGGGTGCCCCACGTGGGGGTCGATCCCAGGACCCCAGGATCATGACCTGAGTGGAAGGCAGACGCTTAACCAACTGAGCCACCCAGGTCCCCCAACATTCAAGGATTTTAAGGTACATTCCACCAAAAGAAGAACTCTGACAGCGAGAGGGCCAACTCCTCATCTCTACTGAGCACTCTAATCCAGGCCCAGTCCCCCCAGCCCCTTGGAATGCCCAGAGGCCTGACATCCCTCCCAGTCTCTTCTCTCTGGAAAGGCAAAATAAGTGAGCTCATTTTGCTGCCCTGGCAGGTTGTGAGCCTGGATTCAGGCTGTCCCCTCTGTGTGGCAGCTCCTGTCTATCCTTGTCACCTCCACCCCAGCACCAGCTGGATGAATAAATCCCCTCTGACCCCTCCCTCCCTTTTGATAGATGGCAATTGAAAACCCTCAAAAGGCAAGAACTCGGAAAGGGCTGGACCTGGAACGGCTGTTTCTACCTTCCTGGGCAGGGTCCATCCCCCTACAGGCCAGGCCTGGGATTTTCAGAAAAGCAGCTCCATGGAATTTACAGGATTTTTCCTTCGTTATAATACTTGTGGAGGTTGAAGAGGCCTTTGAGATTCTCTAGTTCTGGGTTTTCAAAGCTGGGGTACGAAAATCCCAACACTACATGAAGCAACAGGATAATCACAGTGTGTCTTTTTTTTTTTTTTAAGTTTTTTTGGGGTTTTTTTGTTTGTTTTGAGGTGGGGGAAGGGAGGAATTAAGTCATTTAACTAGTGATTGAAAAGTTTGCTACTAGGAGTGCCTGGCTGGCTCAGTTGGTACTACATATGACTCTCGAGCTTGGGGGTCATGAGTTTGAGTCCCACCTTGGAGGTGGAGGTTACTTAAAAAATAAATAAATAGGGGCCCCTGGGTGACTCAGTTGATTAAGCATCTGACTCTTGATTTTTGGCTCAGGTCAGGATCTCAGGGTTGTGGGGTGCCCCCTGCCTTTGCCCTGTTCCCTGAGGAAATGACTTGTGAAATGTAGGATTCCCAGAAGTGGCTGGCTGTGGGCTCACCTCCATCAGGTATGGGCCTAGTCTCTGCCGCTGCATGCCACCTGACTTGCCCTTAACCCACCCCCACCCCACAGACAAGCCCTTTGATAGGCTGGGGAGCTAACCCAGCATTCCTTGGGGGACCTACCTTTGTTTCTGAGAGGTCAGCAAACCTCTCTAAAACGGAGCAGGAGCGGGCGCCTGGCTGCCTCAGTCAGTAGAGCATGTGGCTCTTGATCTCACAGTTGTGGGTTTGAACCCCACGTTGGGTACAGAAATTGCTTTAAAAAAAAAATCAGTGGGTTAGAGCCTCTGCCTTCAGCTCAGGTCATGATCCCAGGGTCCTGGGATCAAGCCCCACATGGGGCTCTCTGCTCAGCAAGAAGCCTGCTTCCTCCTCTCTCTACTTGCCTCTCTGCCTACTTGTGATCTCTCTCTGTCAAATAAATAAATAAAATCTTAAAAAAATAAATAAATCTTTAAAAAAAAGAAAAGGATCTCTTAGACAGTTGTACAAAAGGGCCCCAGTGCAGACCTACCAAATCAAAACGGTGGTTGTGAAGATGGGAATCTATGGTTATGAACTCCCTCAGATGATTCTAATTGTCATGTGGGCTTGAAAGCCGTTGGGCCTCAGTTTCTTCCTCTGTAGAATGACACTATATTGGTTCCTCAGGGTATAAGTAGAGATAATACCTTTCAAAAACGTTTTCTTTGATAGCCTACACAATACAATGTATTGTTATTTTTTCCATTTGCAAAAAGACTCCCCACAGAGTTTTTAGGGTCTTCATCCTAGAGCATAGTCAAAATCCTAGCTGCAGCCTGGGGCTGCCAACAGCTTTGCACAGCCTTCCTAGGAAACCAGGTGCACTTAACGATCTTGCTATTTTGACAAAGTTGTTTGTTGTTTTTCAAGTAAAAAAGCCACAGAAGTCCTGGGAACACTTTTGCTGGCTTCATTGTCCCCACCTCCTACCCCACCACTCCACCCTCTCCCCACTGCCCTGACCAATGGGCTCTGCCTGCCACCTCTACTACACTCTGTGAGATGTTTCCAAAGACCTGCAAAGGCGCCCAAGCAGAGCCTTGCGGGCAAGCTGATTGGCCTTTGGGGGTTCCCATCTTGAATTCTAGGGTTCCCACCCCAAGATCTGGTTTAACTTTTCAAACTCGACTGGGGCAATTTGCCAGACTGAGGCCCTGGGAACCAGCTTGGTGGACGAAACCCTCCAGGGAGAGGCAGGAGGCCAGGAGTGAGTGCTCATTGACTTTCAGTGGCAGAGTGTGCCGGGTCCCATGGGAATAGAACAGAGCCCAGGAAGAGGCAGTGTCTGAGCAGTGAGGTCCCTGGCCACAGAGACTGGGACATGGGGCCTGGTTACTAGCTCCAGAGGCCTGAGTCAGCCAGGATGTGACCCTAGGCCACTCCTGCTCAGAATTCAGCCACTCTTGATGCCAATTCCATGTGGCGCATTGTGTCTATGGGACCAGTACTCCCTAGAGCAGAATGCCCAGAAGACCCATGGAAACGCATAGACTTGAATGGGAATGGTGCCCTCTGGAGTTGTGCAAAGGAGCAGCCCTGCTCCTCTCCTCAAAAGTATTTTGAGGAGAGTGACCACATGCTTGGGTCTTGGGGTCTCCTTTGGGATGATAAAGGTGTTTTGGAAGTCAAGGTGTTGGGGTCGCACAACATTGGGACTCTATTTAATGCTACTGAATTGTTCACCTTAACGTTACCTTTATATGTGAATTTTATCTCAAAAAAGTGTTTTTTTCAAGTATTTTGAACCACTTGAGGGTCAGGTATTAAGTGCTTTAAAAGCTTCCCCACGTCAGCCCTTTATACAATGTCGACCTCTTTCCCCAGCTCCCTGGGCTCACACACTATATTCCAATTGGAGAACTAAATTACCTTAGAAGTCCCACTCCCAGACCTGCGCTGAGGAGGAGGGGAAGGGTTCAGATACATCTAAGGCTCTGGGCAGCCCTTGTCAGAAGGTGGATAGAAAGATAGCATCCAGATCTTCAAAAGCCCACCGCCCCCACCCCACCCCCCAACCCCCTACCCCACCCCTACCCCACCCCTAGGCCCACCTAGGTTCCTGGGAATCCAGATGTAGGTCTGTAATTGTGGGAAAATTCACCTTCTTGCTCTATCCAGCCACCCATTTGTTCATTCACCTCTTCATCCAAGGAATATTCGCTGAGCCTTTACTATGTGCTATCCACTGGAAGTTAAGAAACTTGCAGTCCAATGGGAAGACTGAAGTGGAAACAGTTATTCACAGAGATCTGCACAGGGTGTAAGGATGACATGAGGCGGGGGGCCTGAGGGTTGGGAGGGTTGTAGTGGATGTGCTGCGAAGGCTTCTTGGAGGCAGAGGTGCCAGAACTGGGTCTCCTAGGCTGTGGGCGGGGGCATGATCAGACACGTCTGACCGGCAGGCAGCTTAGGCCCAAGGAGAAGAGTAGGGAAAGAGAAGAACACCGAAAGCAGGGTGTTTTCACCTTCACTTCTTTCAATAGTATCTTTGAGGTTTCTAAAGAGGCCTGGCTCGGAGGCAGAGGCAAGATAGAGCTGCCTGCACCCCAGGAGTTTCCTACCTCCCCCATCTGCTTCAGTGTGGGAGGAGAGTGGGAGGTGGTAATGAAGTCTTTCCAGCCCCAGCCAGGTGGAAGGGATCCCATCCTTAATCTCACACAATGAACCACTGCCCTTCACCCTGATTCCACAGAGGGGCTAACAGTTAAGAAATCCCTTGTCTTGTCTCGGTGCAAAGGTTCTCCTGGCAGACAATGGTATGGGGCTTTGCCCTCTCCTTCAAGGGGGTGAAAAGTTTAAGTGCAGAAAGCCATTTGGAGCCTCCCCAGCAAGACAGGCCTCCTAGCAGGTGATTGTCTATTCTTAACCTGTAGCCCACTCCCTCCTACTCAGGGAAAAACCTCCAGGGTTAAGACCGCTGGTCCTTTTTTCATCACTTTTTAAAAACACAATGACACAACATGAATGGATTTCTCTTGAAAAGAAACAAAATTACACAGTGCCCATTAACATAGCCCTTCCCATTTGGGAAAAACTGTTTTATTAACAGAATGAGACAGTGAATAAAAAAAGGTGTTTAGAACACTACTTCATGATGGTGTTTATTGAATATGAATGATTCCTAATGAACCGACCTTTCCAAACTGGCTCTGGATTCTTTTGCTTATGAATATCCACTTAAAAAAAAAATATATATTTTTCTTAGTGTTCCACATATTTTTCTGAAACATTTCCTTTTAAAATTTCTGCCAGAGAGAGAGAGAAAGAAAACATACAAAATCTATCTATCTCCTTCTGTCTCAAGTGTCCCCAGCCCAATCTGCCCGGTGGGAAGGGCAAGTGGTCCTCTGACCCATTCATTCTCTGATCTTCTGTCTGGGAGACAAAAAGAACATCCATAGGGGGATTGCCCCACCTCAGTAAAGGGTAGTTTCAAAAGAATGTCATCTACCACCAGCCCTCCAAGCATGTCCCCTAACCACCTTGACCCTGGGGTCGTTGAGGTTCCCAGTGATCAGAGTTCGGAAGACAGGAAGAAAGGACCAGTGTTCAGGTCTTCAGCGCCCCAGAGGCTGAGAGACTATTATTCTATTGTGCAGCAGTCTTAACACTATCTTCTAATCTGATTCCCCTAATTTATTTTTTAACCATAAATTTGTCTTCAGAGGCGGTTCTTCCATCTGGAAAATGGGGATGGGGTGCAGGGCTTGAATTCTGGTCCTTTCCAGCTCAGGTGTTGGTTTGCCCGAAAGGCCCACTGGTCAGCCTCTCCCCGCCCCCCCCCCCCATTAGGTGGGGGGGAGGATGGCAGGGGCCGATCTCCGGCAAGTGTCATCTGTCACTCGCAAGCCCGCCCCCGAGGCGAGGCCTGCCGGTCAGATCTGGTTAGGCTCTTGGAGTGCAAGCGCCCAATGTAAATTTGATTTCCTCTTCCATTGGGATCCCGGTGTCCCACATTGATAAACCTTAAAGACGTAAAGGTCGAGTCCATCCGAACCTCCTCCCACCCTCAGCAATCGTTATTTGTGTGCGACCACCGCCGTCAGGCCAGATTTCCTGTAGCCCCGCCTGAATGACGAAACAGGATGGCTATTGCACTCCTGGACTTTTCCCGAGATCTTGGTCCTTGGTCCTGATGCAACCCTCCGGGTCTTTTACACAAAGCGCATTGAAGGGAGGGGCGCTAGGACCCGGCAGACACCCGGGGACTCTCCGGCACCGCGGGCGGGGAAGACCGAACCGCACCGCGGTCGGTTTTGTGGGAACCGCTAAGGGTCTGTGTGTCCTGATGTGGGTCCCTGTTCTCAGCCCCAAGTCCAGGCGCTAGGAACGCGAGCCCAACAACACTTTTCTTGCCACCCTCCCCAAACCCTCTCCTTGGAAGCAGTTGGGGGTGGGAGCGGACATGATTTGGGGACGGGGATCCTGCGGGGCATCGACCTCCCCATTAACCCACCCCTGGGGCTGTAGAGTTAGCAGGCGGGCGGGGCTGCAAGGAAGACAGAGCTCGGGGCCCGGAGAAGCCCAGTCTGGACCCCACCCCCATATTTCGACCCTTTGCAAGGCCGGGTCGGCGTGGGGTACGTGCGCGAGGGCCTGCTGGGTTAACGTTTGCTGCCCGCGCCGCGGTCCCACAGGTATCCGCCCGAGCGCCTACTTGTGCCTGTAGTCAGTCGCAGGCTCCCAGACGCTGGGGGCAACCGTTTTCCCGGCCCACCGCCCCCTCAAGTTCCCCCGGCTTTTCCCCCGCGCGGTCACGGCTACCCCCTCCCCCAGCAACAGGACCCTATAATAAACAAGTCTTTCCTTGATCCTCCCCTGCCGCGAGCGCCCTCGGGGACCTTGGCAGCTGCAGCCGCCCGCGGATCCCTTCCAGAAAGGGGGCGTGGCCGCGGCTCGGGGTTCGGCTGGGAGCGTTCTGGGACTCAGCGGGGGCGGGGCCAGACCACTGTCACCAGGCAGGAGAGAACGTTGCGAACGTGCGCCCCGAGCCCATTGGCTAAGGGCAGCCACACTCCCGGATCTGGATTGGGCCGCGGCGCAGAGGGGGTGTGGCCTCTCTGCACTAGTCCTTATAGGCCTCTCGGCCCTGGTGCTAGGGACCGCGGCAGGCCAAGGGGGAGGTGCGGGTGGGTAGAAGGGACAAGTCTGGGCAGCGCTCGGGGGTTGGTGCCAGTTCGCGCACCCATCCGAGCGGCAGTACGCACTTGTCCTAGCAGTTCTTCGCCGGTGGAGCTAACTGGTAAGTGTCCCTTCTGTGTGTGCTGATCCCTGCGTGGGAAGGCCTCAGTCCTGCGGGTCCCCAACGCTCAGTCTGGTCCAGCCCCCAGACTGACGCCGGGTCCGTGTCCCTCGTGTCTTACAGCGTTTTCTGCGGTCCCGCATCCAGAGCTCTTCTGCAAACGTCCTGGCGTCCGTCTTCATCATGCCTAGCCTTTGGGATCGCTTCTCATCGTCGTCGTCCTCTTCATCGTCGTCCTTGTCTCGAGCTCCCACTTCGGATCAGCCGCCGCGCTCAGCCTGGGGGTCGGCGGCCCGAGAAGAGGGTCTTGGCCGGTGCGCGAGCCTGGAGAGCTCGGACTGCGAGTCCCTGGACAGCAGCAACAGTGGCTTTGGGCCGGAGGAAGGTAAGCCGTGGGCGGAGACCGGGTTCGATTCGAGGGGCCGGGGAGGTGAGAAAGCGCCGCTCGGGAAGGAGTCAACGCCGCCTTGGCTTCCTAAGCCATCGGAACCCCGATGGCGGAAGGGGCGGCGGGATGGAGAAATGGGGATTGGAGTATAGGGTGGGCGTGTGGGGCAGACCCTGAGGCACGGAGTGGGAAGGAGTGTGTTGGTTTCTTAACGAAACAGCACCTCCCCCTTTCGGAGCTGCTTTTACACCCCTCTCCTGTGTTTTCTCCCTACCAGACTCGACATACCTGGATGGGGTGTCCCTGCCCGACTTCGAGCTGCTCAGCGACCCTGAGGATGAGCACTTGTGTGCCAGCCTGATGCAGCTGCTGCAGGAGAGCCTGTCCCAGGCGCGGCTAGGCTCGCGGCGCCCCGCGCGCCTGCTGATGCCAGGCCAGCTGGTGAGCCAGGTGGGCAAGGAACTGCTGCGTCTGGCCTACAGCGAGCCGTGCGGCCTGCGGGGGGCGCTGCTGGACGTCTGCGTTGAGCAAGGCAAGAGCTGCCACAGAGTCGGGCAACTGGCCCTCGACCCCAGCTTGGTGCCTACCTTCCAGCTGACCCTCGTGCTGCGCCTGGACTCACGCCTCTGGCCTAAGATCCAGGGGCTGTTCAGCTCCGCCAACTCTCCCTTCGTGCCGGGCTTCAGCCAGTCACTGACACTGAGCACGGGCTTCCGAGTCATCAAGAAAAAGCTGTACAGCTCGGAGCAGCTGCTCATTGAGGAGTGTTGAACTTGGGCCTTTGAGGGGGTGGGGGGGAGCGACCCTGCCCCCATGACAGAGAGACAGCTGAACTTTTTGAGGTGGACCCTGGCAGGCAGGAGCTGAGGGACTGAAGCCTGTCCTTGGAAAACTGACAACAGCCACCTGAGGGGGAGGAAGGTTGAGGTGGTGGGGAACATTGCGTTTCCATGGAGGCTGGCTGAGGGGAGCAGGTGGCTCCTGGCGCCTCAGTACTGTAGCATGAAACAAAGGCTCAGGGGCCAACTGGGCCCCTGGCTGGATGTCTATGTAGCATGTACTTTACCATTTTTATTGTTACTGACAGTTAAGACAACAGTGGTGTGACAGAGCCAGGAGAGCGGCTGGGCTGCACTGGCCTCTGCAGGGTTGGGGGGAGGAGGGGAGTGTGCTCCTGGTAGCGGCCCTGGTGGGAGGGGGGGAGGTCAAGGTGGTTTGTGTATCTCACGGTCTGAAGGGGCCATATGTGTTCTTTGTTTTTGTAGCTTTTGGTTGTTTTTTTTTTGATCGGAGCTTCACTACTGACCTGTCCTAGGCAGCTATCTTAAGGACGCATGAATGTAAGGAGGAAGGGGTGGTGTGGGGATCACTTGGGGATCTTGGACACCTGAAGAAAAACTGCACCTGGGAGCTGCATTTGCCCATGCCCTGCTGTGTACTGAGGAGTGGAGCTGTGAGGGGATGGGGTGGGATTGGGGTTGGGGGCTGGAACCCCTCCCCCCCGAGGAGTGCCATCTGGGTCTTCCATCTAGAACTGTTTACATGAAGATACTCGCTGTTCATGAATACACTTGATGTTCAAGTATTAAGACCTATGCAATATTTTTTACTTTTCTAATAAAAATGTTTGTTAAAATGGTTGAGTCTCCTTGTTGCTGTGAAATAAAAGGAGGAGGAGGAGGAGAGCCGGGAAAAGGCAAGTTTAAGCACACTCAGGTCCACCTGTGTGTTTCTGTCCTTTCCCGAGGCTGCCTGCCAGCCTGGTAATGAAGGTATGTGGATTGTGTGCGCTCTGTGCCAAGAACCCTGGCTGCCTTGGCTCTGTGCGGGCTGATGCTACCAGGGGAAGGCGCTGGAAAGCCCTGGAAGGCCAGGAGTGAGTCAGACCTCCCACTGAGCCAGAGTCTGGGGAGGGAGAGCTCACCTGGTTGCCCCGAGTTACAGGGCTCCCTGAGCCCAAGGCACTTAGAGGAACTACAAGGACTCTAAGAGACATTTTTCCTTATGTGAAAAAGTCATAGTTCATTGTTAACACGGTCATGACAATTAAAAAGCTGATCTCTGTAAAAGGCTAGGGAGCTGCGGTACCAAGAAACAAAGAGTTGATCCCAGCCTCTTACTAGACCAGGAACATAGGCCTCTGAGAGGCCTGATGTGCTACTGGGAGGTGTGGCCTTGGCAGGTGCAGAATGAAACACACACACACACACACACACACACACACACACACACAGAGACACACACACCAGGGAAGCAGGGAAGGAGTAGAGCTGAGGGATTCCAAGCACGGGGACTACAGACCTGTCTGCATGAATTCTTTGGGTAACTTGAACTCATTGTGCTCTCTGGGCCCCAGTTTCCTTATCAGTGAAGTTGGGGTTGAGCCAGATGAAGGCCAAGGCCCTTCCACTTCTCCCTCCCTGTGCCAGTGGAGGGTGGGGAGAACAGACCTCCCACTCTGGCCTTTGGAGAGCTGTTATCTCCCTTGTTTCTCTTCCTGGTCCCAGGCCGGCCTTGTTTGCCCAATGTTAAAACAGTAGTTCTCCCACTTGAGCCTGTGGGGCCCAGGTTAAAAACACAGATCCCTGGGCTCTGGTGGAGATTCTGGCTGGGTGCCTCATGGGGCCCTCCTGGCATTTTCTTCAGTGATTCTGACACAGGGTCCTAAACTTGGATGGTTTAGGAGACTCACATCTCTTTGGTAGAACCGAGTGGCTTGTTCCCCAAAATGAATGCACTTGGGTTAAAGCTAGATCTGAAAATGCTGATAGCAAATGAGAAGGTGCCCAGCATAGTTTTAGGGGAGCCCTCACCCTCTTTTCTTAGCACATCCTCCTAATAGCCACCCTGTGAGGACTGGGTGGGACGTGGGTTAGTAATGTTCCACGGACTAGTAAACACAGGTCCCAGCCCTTCAATGACCATCTTCTGGTTGTGCCTGACCTTGTCCACTTTCAGCCCCTCAGGGTGGGAGCTGGGAGTGAAGGGCGCTCAGCCTCTGGGTAGTGTCTGGGCTTACTACCCTGAGAATTACGATCAACTCCGATGTTCACAGCTATATATCCCTGCCTCAAAAGAAGAACAGGGAAAACAACAGTGTCTAGCTCCAAGACAGTCTTGTTGGTATTTAGAGGCAAGAACTGGATACAATGATAAGCAGGAACTCCTCTCCAAGACCAGGAGGCACTGAGCACACTCAGCTCCTTTTCTTAGATGGTCAGACTGAGGCCAGAGGAAAGCCTGAGCTCCCAAGAAAACACCGCTGAGTCACCACCTCCTGAAACCAGACTGGCTTTCCTCATCACAAAGCTTGAAAATGCCCCTCAGCTGGACTGAAGGGCCCCCAGGTGGGAGCTGGCAGGCCTCTTAAGATGCAGCAGGGATCTTCATCTCAGGTTTTGGGCTCTTCAAGAGAAGGCAGGAAAGACTCCTTTGTTGCTAAGAGTGAAAGCTAATAAAGCTTTTAGACTTACAAATAAAATCCAACTTTGGAAAATGCTTCCCAAAATTGTTCTGTTTGGCTTACAAAATTTGTATTGACTGCCTCTTTTATTTCTATTTCCCAACTCATCAGAATACTACTCTAGAACCTACACTAGGTCCCTATTGTCAGATTCCACTGTCTGCCTTTCAAGATCTTGGGTGGTGGCCCCTACTTGCCCTATCCAGGCTCACAGCCCACCACACCCCCTACAGCTTTCCTTCTTTAGGTACAGTCTATATGGACTGCCCCCTTCTCTTATCCCAGATTTTGCTCTTTCCAGTGCCCTTCACTGGGGATGTTATCCCTCTGTCCTGTCAGCAAGCCCTCCCCTTCTTTTAAGACCCAGAGTGAGATCCAGCCTTTTTATGACTCCCTGCCACCTGCCTCCTCCTTCATAATCACAGTGTTGAAAACTTAGCAGTATTCTTATCTCAGTGTATGTATTTGTTCCATATCCTCCAGTTCTGGGGGATACCCCCATGTTCCCCTGGCTGTCTGATTGCTTGATATCCCCCTCTCCTTTGGCTCAAACCACACAAGATGCCCCCACCAGCCTCAGACTCTCAGGCTGAAGAGAGAGGAGGGCAGGGCAGAAACATTTCATTGTTTTATTATCCCTGCCACCCAGTTGAGAGCAATATTAAAGGCTAAGGTCCTGGGAGGGAAGTTGTGTCCTTAGCAGTGGTTAAGGCCACCATGGTGTGGTGAAATCTGGGTTTGAATCCTGACTCAGACCTTGGTTAGCCAATGACCTTGAGCAAGCCACTCTGAGTTACCTCATCTGTAAAATGGGGATAACAGTGAAGAAACATGGATATAAAGTCGTAACTGAGGCCACCATTGGTAGAGGAAGCCAGGGGTTGGGCAAGAGATGGGGGCCTGACCTGTGGCAGAGCTGGCCGCAGAGTAGACCCCTGCAGGAGGGAGATGCTCTGACCTCCTTCCTTACTGGTCCTGCTTTCTTCTAACATCTTTTCAAAAGTTGCCATCTTAATAAGAGTCATGTCAACATACAGTGTACTATAAAGCAACATAACTGAGGGGGGTATCTGGCTGGCTCAGTAGAGCATGTGACTCTTCATCTCCAGGTTGTGAGTTCAAGCCCCACATTGCGTGTAGAGATTACCTAAAAATAAAATCTTGGGGCACCTGGGTGACTCTTAATTTCCGTTCAGGTGATGATCTCAGGGCCACGAGATTGAGCCTCACACCAGGCTCCACACTGGCCGTGGAGCCGGCTTAAGATTCTCTCTCTACCTCCCTCTGCCCCTCCCCCCTCCTCATGGGTACTCGCACCCTCTCTCTCTTTTTAAAGATTTATTTATTTATTTGGCAGAGAGATAGCAGGAGAGCACAAGCAGGGGGAGCGGCAGAGGGAGAAGGAGAAGCAGGCTCCCTGCTGAGCAGGGAGCCCGACCTGGGGCTCGATCATGACCTGAGGTCATGGGATCAGGACCTGAACCCAAGGCAGTTGCTTAACCCACTGAGCCACCCAGGCACCCCCCTCTCTCTCTCTCTCTCTCTCTCTCAAAAAAGAAAAAAAATTTAATCTTCAAACAAACAAAACCATCATTTGGGGGTAATGTGCTTAGACAGCTGCACTTCTAAGCTGTCTTCTTCCAAGCCAGGCACATGCCCCACACCCTGTATTAGGGCTAAGACGGAAAGTGTGGCCTCTGACCTGCAGGGCCTTCCGCTCATTCCTCTGAGCTGTCCCTGGCTCCCTGCTGAAGGGGGTCTGGGTCAGCCACATCTGCTTTGGCTGCTGGAGGGGGCCAAGCACCACTGGGACAGCCCAGCAGAAGGCTGATGAAACAGAAGGCACAGAAACCAGGCCCAATTAGTAGATGGTTACAGGACTCTGTAATTATCCTGAAAGGGGGGCTCTTTATGAACGAATCACAAATTAGAAAGCCGTCTATTAAACTCAGACACGTCCATGCAAGGAGTCTCCATCTTGATCTCACGCATGGGCAGTGCACAGAAACACCTGCTGCCAGGTGGTCCTGATGGCTCTGAAGGCAGACACTGAGGGGTCATCGTTTGATGGCTGTATTCATTCATTCCACCTGTATATAACTAGGTGACTCTGTGAGGCTGCGAGAGAAAGCCACAGTAAGCAGGAGCCCCCAAGAAGCAGACAGCTCTCTCTCTCTCTCTCTCACATACACACACACACACACTCTCTCTCACATAATCACACACACATTTACAGGGAAAACTACTGTGGGGCATAAAGAGAAGAGAAAATAGGCATACACTCAATTTTGCCTAACCCTCACTTCCCAGGAAAAAATATCCAGCAATATAGAATCATTAAAGTATATAAGATGAAACTAATTAAACTGTATACTTAAAACTGGTGAATTTTATTGAATATAAATTATACCTTAATTTTATATATTTTATATATATTTTATTGAATATAATTTTATTGAATATAATTATGAATCTAATTTTATTGAATTTTATTGAATATAAATTATACCTTAATGCCTGCATTTTTTAAAAAAGTGTATATGCACAAGAAGTGTATATACACAAAAAGTGTATATACACAAGAATTAACTCAAAGTGGATCACAGACCTAAATGGAAGAACTAAACTATAAGGCTTTGAGAAGAAAATGTGGGAGAAAATCTTCATGCTCTTGGATTAGGCAATGATTTCTTAGGGCACCAAACTGCAAATGATAGAAAGGAAGGTCAGCAAGTTGGACTTTCTAAACATTCAAAACATTTGTGCTTCAAAGGACACAATCAAGAAAGTAAAAAAAGACAACACCGTGGGGGGCGCCTGGGTGGCTCAGTCAGTTAAGTGTTTGCCTTTGGCTCAGATCATGATCCCTGGAGTCCTGGGATTGAATCCTGAGTTGGGCTCCCTGCTCAGTGGGGAGTCTGCTTCTCCTTCTGCTGCTCCCCCTGCTTATTCTCTCCCTGTCCTCGCTCTCTCTATAAAATAAATAAATAAAATCTTAATGAAAAAATACAACACTGGGAGAAAAATACTTTGCAAATCATATATATGATAAGTGATTCGTATCTAGAATATATAAGGAACTCTTTCTTTAAGAGGGGGGAAGGGCAGAGGAAGAGAGAGGGGGAGAATTTTTTTTTTAAAGATTTTATTTATTTATTTGACAGACAGAGATCACAAGTAGGCAGAGAGAGCCGAGGAAGCAGGCTCCCTGCTGAGCAGAGAGCCCGATGTGGGGCTCGATCCCAGGACCCCGGGATCATGACCTGAGCTGAAGGCAGAGGCTTTAACCCACTGAGCCACCCAGGCACCCTGAGAGAGGGAGAATCATAAGCAGGCTCCACGCCCAGCATGGAGCCCCATGCAGGCCTCTATCTCACAACTCTTGAAATCATGACCTGACCGGAAATCAAGAGTCTGCCACTCACCCAGCTGAGCCACCCAGGCGCCCCTATAAAGCACTCTTGCGACTCAGTTAAAAACCAAGCAAAGAACCCGAATGACATTTCTCCAAAGAACATCTCCAAATGACCTATAAGCTATTTACAGAAAGATGTCCAACATTCTTGGTCATTCGGGAAATGTAAATCAGCACTCCAGCGAGCTGCGATTTCATACCACCAGCATGGCTATCATCAAAGAGATGGAAAATCACAGGGAGTGGCAAGGATGTGGAGAAAAAGGACCTTTCATCCATTGCCGCAGGGTTTGTAAAATGGTGCAGCCACTTTAGAAAACAGCTTGGCAGCTCCTCGTAGTGTGAACTATGCAGCTACCGTATGACCCAGCGATCCCACTTCTGGGCATCCACTCCAGAGAGATGAAGACATGTCCACACAAAAACTTACATGTAAATGTTCATGACAGCATTATTCATAAAATCAAAGTGGAAACAATACAAATGTCCATCCACAGATGAATGGATAAACAAAATGTGTTCTCTCCATGTAATGGAATATTGTTCATTAGTACAAAGAAATGGAAGGACTGATATTTGCTACAACTTGGACGAGCCTCAGAAACATGATGCCAAGTGAGAGAAGTCACAACCGACCGCATATTACACAATTCCATTTATCCAAAATGTCAGGAATAGGCAAATCATTGAGATAAAAGTAGATTAGTGGTTAATTAGGAGGGGTGAGTGCTCATAGATAGTTTCTTTTCGGGGGGTGATGAAAATATTATTATAAAATTGATTGTGGTTGCATTACTCTGTGAATGTATGAAAAACCATTGCACTGTACACTTTTAGCAGGTGAAATTTAGCGTACATAAATTATATCAGCTGAATTGTCTTTTTAGTACACATTTTTCAAAATACATAACAAATGAACACCTAAAAAAGGGTGTATAGTTCACTGCTTGTCAATTACACCTCCACTTAAAAAATTTTCTAACACACATGAAAAAGTATATAAGATGAGCTCTAGAAGTCTTTTTTTTTTTTAAAGATTATTTATTTATTCATTTGTCAGAGAGAGAGCGCGCGCAAGCACAGGCAGACAGAGTGGCAGGCAGAGGCAGAGGGAGAAGCAGGCTCCCTGCCGAGCAAGGAGCCCAATGTGGGGCTGGGATCATGACCTGAGCCGAAGGCAGCTGCTTAACCAACTGAGCCACCCAGGCGTCCCGAGCTCTAGAAGTTTTAAAACATAAGTTATGGCTCCATAATTTGATGCCACTTAGTGTAAATATGGTACATTTTTCATTAAGAAAAGGAAAGTGTAGAGGAGCCATGAGCATTTTGGTTCAAACTTTATTTATTGTCTGTTTCTGCCAGTAGAATATTAACCCACAGTTTTTGTGTGCTTAAAACAGTGCCTGACTCATGAAAGTGCTCTATGACCATGTGTGGAAGAGAAGATGGAAAGGACCATGACTTTTCAAATCTGCCATCTCCTGAGAGGCCCACTAGGGCCAATCCCCAACACTTCTTTTTTTAAATTGTGGTAAAATACATATAACATAAAACTTGGCATTTGAACCATTTTTAAAAAATTTAAGTACAATCTACCCACCCCTAAACGTGGGGCTCAAACTCATGATCCCAAGATCAAGAGTTGCACGCTCTACTGACTGAGCCAGCCAGGCATCCTGCATTTGAACCATTTTTAAATGTACAGTTTGATAGTGTTAAAAATATATTCACGTTGTCAGGCAACTGCTCTCCAGAAGTCTTTAACTTGCATAACTGAAATTTTATACCCACTAAATAACAATACCGGGGTGCCTGGGTGGCTCAGTGGGTTAAGTCTCTGCCTTCAGCTCAGGTCATGGTCTCAGGGTCCTGGGATTGAGCCCTGCATTGGGCTCCCTGCTGGCTTCCCCCTCTCTCTCTGCCTCTCTGCCTACTTGCAGTCTCTCTCTCTACCAAATAAATAAATAAAATCTTAAAAAAAAAAAAAAATACCATATGACCCCCTCCTAGCCCCTGGGAGTCCCCCCCGCCCCGCCCAATTCTACCTCGTGTCTTGATGAATTTGACTTCTCTTGGTATGTCACGTAAGTGGAATCACAGTATTTGTCTAATTGGGCCTGGCTTCCTTCACTTAACACAGTGTCTTCAAGGTTCACTCATGTTGTAGCAAACTTCCTATAGCCCAGTTCTTCTTCCTTTTTAAGGCTGAATACTATCACATTATATGTACATACTACACTTGCTTATCCTTTCATCTGCTGATGGACCCTGGGGTGGCTTCCATCTTTTGGCTACTGTGAATCATGCTGCTAGGAACATGGGTGTGCCCATATCTCTTGGAGACCCTGCTTTCACTTCTTTGGGGTATATACCTAGAAGTGGATTGCCAAACCAGATAGTAACTCTATTTTTAATTGTTGAGGAATGGCCATATTGTTTTCCGCCTTGGCTGTACTGTGTTACATTCTCACCAACTCCCAGCACTTGTATGCCTCTCCACATCCCAGTCCAAACCCCAATGACCACAACAGTCAAGTCCCACTGCACTCAGGCCTCTTAGGTGGTAAGTGGCAAAGGCCAGAGGAGGGCTAGGAATCTGCAGTATTCTGTATGTCCTAACAAGTGGGAGGAGAGATGGATAACACTTTCTGAGGACGTGAGGGTGGCCTTCTTCATTCTCTAGCATGGGCTTTTCTGCCACACACTCAGATTCCTGTCAGAGCCCCTCTGGGGATTGTTTGGGGACTAGGGCCAAAATAGGGGAGTTGACTTGGGTTGGCACATTCTCAGGGGACAGGAGAAGAACACAGTCCCCTCAGGGGAGAAGGGCGGAGGTTGGGGCACCTATCCCAGTGGCCCCCAACCCATTATGAAACTCCAAAAATTTTAGTGGACTTTTGCTATCACATATATGACAAGCCTGTGACTTCACTAACACTGTTAAACGAATGTGCACCTTATCCACCAAAAACTGTATCTACCCACATTTAAAAAGCAGCAAGACAAATACAGGCAAGACATGCTGTGGACACCGTCTAGCAATAATATAGGCCAGGCCTCCCTGGAACCTGCTCGTCCCTGGTGATAACTTCAAGGCCTCATTCAAAGCCCAGGAGATCGGCCACTGGCACAATGAGAAGGACGCCCTCCACGGCTGGGGCTACCTCCGAGGAGGAGCAGGCTCGGGGTTAGAGGGGATGCACAGCGGATATTCATAGCACACTCTACATCTTGAACTCACTTGCCATATCACCAATCCTATCAAGTGGGGATTATGACTATTATGCCCATTTTACAGATCAGGAAACAGGAGCATAGTGCACCAGCAGAGCTTGAAATGGGAGTGAAGACATCCATAGCCTTGTATCCTTTTGCCACTGACCCTTGCTTCTCCATCTTTGAACTAAGGAGGTGGGAGTGGAGGACATCATCTGCCACTCTCTGAGGCTGAGCTCAGCTGCCCACTGAGGCTTCTCTCAGGCCCATCACTGCTCCCAGGGTTCAAGCCCAGGGTGGGGGTGGAGGCGAGAGGAAGAGCAGAGCCGCCTTGCAGGTCAATGGGCAAATGCTTGACTGCTTTCTGGGGCAAGTCCAAGTCTGGAAAGAGAACGTTAAGAAGAAATTTCCATAGCCCTTCCCCCTGCCAGGGATTTTCCACTGTTGCCTGGGCAGACTCGCCTCTCTTTTTCCCCAGTGAGGGGCTCTGGCAATCCACAGGTCTTACGGAAAGGCTCAGCCCAGTGCTAAGAGGTGGGTAGGAGCTGGTTCTGGTTCCTGCCCTAAGAAAGGGGCAAGTTTGTTGGGGGGCGGGTGGTCAGGATTGCCCCAGAGAGTGGGTGGGAACCAGGATGGCGTAGAATGAGGTAGTCAGTTTAGAAGAATCACGGTGGGGTGCGGGGCGGGGTGCGGACACAGGAACCCCCGGGGGAAACCTCCTAGCACCGGGAACCAGAGCTGGAGCGGCAAAGGAGGGAGGAGGTTCCCACAGGCAGACAGGAGAGCACCCACGAGACGAGGAGGACAGTGATGTAGGCCAGCCTTAAGAGAGTGGCTGTGAATACGGGGACGGTGCCAAAGCCAGGAGGGAGCTGGATGCAAGAAATGGAAAATTTGGTGAAGCAGATGGCGCAATCCGGGAGCGGACAGCCGCTGCGGGCGCTGGCGCTGTAGCTGCTCCCTCCGCCGGGGACGCCCTCTCCTCAGTGGCACCTAATGAGCTCCTCGGTCGTCAGGTTTAGTTCCGAGCCCCCACCCCCCCACTCCCCAGGGAAGCCTTCTCCGGCCACTCCTGCAGAAGCTGCTGGAGTCCCCCTACTGCAGCTCGGCATTGCATTTGCTCCTGCACTTACCGCCACCTGCACTTAGTCTGCTTCTTCCAGGAGCCGCCTCCCTCCTAGACCCCCGGGGTTACAGAAGAGCTGAGGGCTTGCTCTACGTGGGAGCCCCAGAGCCTGGCACCTAGCAGGCCCTCCATATGAGGAGGGATGACTGGCCATGATTCTCACCAAGCAGCACAGACCTGACCCATTCATAAGGGGGGACACCTCTTATGGGCATTCTACAGGTCTGGGCTTCTCTCCATCTAGGAAGTAATGGACCTCAGGTCCTTGGGTTGAGCAAATGGTGGCTCCTCTCAGAGTTTCCATCCCCCTAGCACCATCACAAAAGGATCCTGGGGGTGCGTGAGTTTGGATCTGAGCAGGCTCAAGCTTGGCAGGTGGAATGAGTCCTATCTTCCCTCTCCCAGCTGTGGGCAGCTGGAGTGAGGGTCAGGTGTGTGTGTCCCTGGTGAAAGAACTCAGAAGTCTAGTATACCTGGATTCCAGTGCCACTTCAACCACGTCCTTGCTGTGTGACCTGAGACAAGACGAGTCCTGTCTCTGAGCTTCAGTTTTCTCATCCGGAAAATAAACACCAAGAATGGAATGTTGGCTCTAATGATGTCTACAGAGTGTCTAGTATCTAGTAAACAATCAATCAATATTAGCTATTCTTCCTAGATAATGTTCTTTTCCTGCTAAGAACAGAAAGAACTTTGGCGATTGCTGGAAAGATGTCTGAAGTGGACTGTAGAGGGAGAAAGTTAATCCTGGGTGGATGAGGGTTCCCTCCTCAGGGCTTCTCCACTTCCCCTGCAAGACACCAACCAGTTTAACCTTCAGAAGTGGGGAAGAGGTGGTTCCCTGGGTGGCTCAAATGGTTAAGCATCTGCCTTTGGCTTGGGTCATGATCCCAGGGTCTGGGATGGTGTCCTGCGTCTGGCTCCCTGCTCAGCAGGGAACCTGATTCTCCCTCTGCCCTTGCCTTTCTCTCTGCCTCTCATGAATAAATAAATAAAATCTTTAAAAAAAAAAAAAAAAAAAGGAGTGGGGAAGAGGACCTGCTGCTCTCACAGGCCCCAGGTGCCCAAGCATGAGATAAGAACAGCTAAGAGCTACCTTCCAGAACTGGGGAGAGTGAGTCAAACTGAATCAGGAGTGGGTGAGGGCACCTGGGTTTCTGGAATTACTCAGAGTGACACTAGGCACCAAGTACATGCCTGGCAGGAGGGACAGACGGAACTGGACTCCAGGAAAGCAGGTGTGGCTGGAAAGCACCCCAGACAAGGAAATTGTTGGGCTGGAAACTCCAGGCAGGCAGCGCATGGCCTGAGAGGTGTCTGGGTATTTTGTGTGTGTGTGTGGGAGGTGGTTGGGGCAGCTCCAACTCCTTCTCCCAGTTAACACCCCAGTTGAACCAAGACTACTGATCCCAGACCCCAGCCTTTCCTACTTCAGCTCCCCAGTCCCACAAACCTTTTCTCTACTGGGTCCTCCCAAATGTGGGAGCTGAGACAGCCCCAAGGGAACCTCTGTCCTTTGCCCTGCCAAAAGTCTTTTAGCTCTTGTCACCGTCCTGCCAACATTTCCAATATTTCCTCTGGTCTGTCAGCCCTACTGAAATTGACTCTCCTAGAGGTAGGACAAGCCTCCCTCGCCCACTGCTGTATCTCCTGGACATAGCTCAGACCCTGCCATTCAGTTGAGTGCTTAGTAGACACTTGTTGGGGCAACAGATTCAAAACCTGGGAGCATGGGTTTTCACTGCATTTCTAACCCTCATTAGGTGGCTGTGGGTCAGCCTCTCGGAGCCTCGTTTCCGTATTTGTAAAATGGGAACTCCAATCCCTATGTAGAACCTGGAAGGACCCAGTCAGAAAGCACGGAGCTTTCTCATCCAGCTGGAGCTAGGAAGTTGCTGGTGGGTAAACACTTCAGACACAGCCTGTGGGCAGATCAACTTACGGGAGAGAGGAAACCTTGCAAGGCACAAGGAATTCACGATCAAAGCCTGCCCCGGGAGAGCAGGTGAGGTCTCCTTCCAGAACCCCTGGTTAGAGCACTCTCATTCAATTTCCCTGGGGTTTTCCATTCAGAGGTCTTGGTGTACCAGCCTATCCTTTCCTTGGGAGAGAGCCTTTACCCACTCAGCTCCTGTTTGTGTAGGGCCTGGCTCCTGGTGGGAAGGAAGGTGCTGGAGACAGCAGGAATGGCTGCCTCTGGGACTGGCTGTTGGAGTCACAGAGCCAGGTGTGTGTGTGTGTGCACTCCTCACTCCAAGTATCCCCTCGATCCTCACTACACCCCAAGAGGGGGGCAGTCCAGTCCAGTGGTGAGATGCTGGGACTCTGGAGTCAGTCTGGAGTCATAAAAAGAGATACTGCCTGTATGTCTTTCTAAGTATCAGTCTCCTACCTGAGAAAGTGGACTCTGGGAATGATGCAGGTTTCAGCAACTAGCTCAGGGGCCTGTTCACCATAAACCCTCAACAAATAGCAAGACCTTTTTGTTTTTTATTTTATTTTATTGATTGATTGTAATTTCTACACCCAATGTGGGGTTCGAACTCATAACCCCGAGATGGAGAGTCATATGCTCCACCAACAGAGCCAGCCGGGCACCTCTGTTGGTTTGTTTTTTAGACTTTCAACCCTGTGAGAGCACTAGGGACACTTGTTTGGGTCACTGCTTACCCATAGCCCTCACCCCTAGTATGTGTGCGGGTGGCTGCATGAATGAGCCAGAGGAAGGAGGGAAGAAAGAGAAGGAAAAGGACAGAGGGAGGGAGAAGAGGAGGAAGGGAAGAAGGAGCAGGCTTGTTCTGGCAGCTCCCAGCTTCCATGCCCCCCACACTCTCCCTCTGTTCCCAGGACACCAGGGAGCTGACCTCAGGCTCCTCTCACTGGGTGCCGTGTGGGGTCCAGAGAGAAGAACTCCTCTCAGAACACTGAAAAGTGTTAGGGATTGTTTTGGTGGAGGAATGAAGAGGGTAGGCTTTGGAGCCAGACTTCCTGTGTTCAAATCCCTGTTCCACTGCCTGCAGACCTTGGGCATGATCGGTAACCCCTCTGGGCCTCAGTTTCCTCATCTGTAAAATGGGGTCACTAACAGTATCTACTTCACAGAGTTGTGAGGATTAAATGAGATAATCCATGAGATGCTCTTCAATCAGTGGAAAGCACGTAGGAGGCCCTCAATCCATGGTGGCCAGGATGACAAAGTTTGCCCTCAGGAAAGATTCTGTGAGCGGTGTGTGTGTGTGAATGAGCGGTTGGACCTACTACACTGCCTCTCTCAGGGGAATCTGAATCTAAAGGGGAATTAAAGGAGTGAAATCCCATCTAATCATGGAATTTTTGTACAGCAAAGGAGGTACACAGGGGGTAGAAAAGAACCTTCTTAGGGCCTCTCAAAATAACCGCTGCTGTCTACCGCACACATTCTGCTGGTCCTAGAGAGTGACCACATCCAGGAGAAGGGAGAACACCGTTCTAGTCCCCAAAGAATCTCCCCTCTGCTTGGAGAAACGGGAAGCAGCTAGACCCCAGGACAGTGCATAACTCCAGCTAATGTAAGGCCTTCTGCAGCATGGCAGGCAACAGCTCAGGCCCAGCTACCAGAGAGGCTCCTAGGATCCTGCTGGAAGAGCAGCCAGGGTGAGAGATGGGGAGGAGTGACTTGGGACCAATGCAGAAGGACTGGGCTCTCTCCCAAGGCAAGGGACTTACCTTCCGTGTGAACGTTTTCTCTACTAGGTGCTTAGTATCAGGCTGGTACCTGTAGTGGAAGGTGTAGACGACTTAGGGTCGTGGGTTCTGGAGTCCGACTCCCAGGGCTCAAGCCCGGGCCCCAACTCCCCAACTCTTCTCAACCTTCTCACCTGAAGACATCAGTGCAGAAGACACAGGTCGAGTTAGCTGCTAGCCACCATTGCCCATCTTTTCTGTTCCTCCTTGGGAGAAATATTCCTTCCTCCTTGCCTTTCAGTCCCTTGCTACAGGCCAGACCAGGCCTCCAATCCACGCTGACTCTTCCCCAGCTGTGCCTTCTCTAAGTGTGGTCACATGACCCCCCAACCAGCGTCTGCGTGTATAATTAGAGTAAATCCTAAGAATTGTGCTAGAATTACCAAGACCGTCTTTCATACAGAGCTAGGACTCGGGATGATAAGAACCTCCACTCATGAGGCCCAAACATGGCGCCAAGATGGTGGAGGCAGAGGGGAGAGATTCGGTCTTTACGACAGACATTTTCAAGTCTCCAGATCCAGTCATGCCTGGATTTTTCAGTTGCCTGAGCCAGCAAATTCCCTTTTTAGCATAAACCAGTTTGAGTCAGGTTTTCTGTCATTTGCATCAGAAAGAGTCTGAAATTCACATGGTGAGCTTTTTTTTTTTTCCTTAAGATTTTATTTATTGGAGGCCCCTGCGTGGCTCAGTGGGTTAAGCCTCTGCCTTCTGCTCAGATCATATCTCAGGGTCCAGCGATCGAGCCCCGCATCGGGCTCTCTGCTCAGTGGGGAGCCTGCTTCCCCCTCTCTCTCTGCCTGCCTCTCTGCCTACTTGTGATCTCTGTCAAATAAATAAATAAATCTTAAAAAAAAAAAGATTTTATTTATTGGGGCACCTGGGTGGCTCAGTCGTTAAGTGTCTGCCTTAGACTCAAGTTGATGGGATCCCCACATAGGATTCCCTGCTCAGCGGGAAGCCTGCTTCTCCCTCTTCCACTCCCCCTACTTGTGTTCCCTCTCTTGCTGTGTCTCTCTCTGTCAAATAAATAAATAAAATATTTTTTAGAATTTATTTATTTATTTGAAAGAGAGAAGGAGCAGGGTGAGGGTGCAGAGGAAAAAACAGATTCCCTGCTGAGCAGGGAGCCGGACATGGGGCTTGATCCCAGGACCCCAGGATCACTACCTTAGCCAAAGTCAGACACTTAAACTGACTGAGCCACCCAGGCCCCCCCATGGTAACTCTCGCAGTATTTTTCAGGAGAGAAGAAGGGTGGTTCTGAGATGATTAAAAGGGCTCACCAGGGTTCAACGCTTCTTATAGAGCCTGACTATTGTTAGGCATTCAAAAAACCATCAATTTTTAGGTGCCCCATAAGTGTTACTGATTCTGACTCTCGCCCCTGGAAGTGAACCGCAAGGGCATCTGCACAGAAGTTTCTCTCTGAGTGTGCCGTCTTTGGAAACTCTGGTGTTTTTGTGTTGGGCTGTGTGTGTAGCCTCGGTGGGAGCGGGGGTGGGGGGGGTGCGTGTGGTAGGGGAGACACTCTGGAGGGAGGGCTGCCTCACCCATCCAGAGCACAGGTAACACCAGGAAAGGTTCTAGTGGGTGTCATGATTATTTTTCCTAATTCTCACACTCCAATCAAGCCCATTTTACAGATGAGGAATGTCTGGCTCAGAGACTGCGTACAGCCTCATGCTACATCTAGTGCCCATTCTGCTGGCTCACCCCTCCAGTTGGAGCACGTTAGTGTTGTTCAGTAAGGTCGCTCTTTGCGGGGTCTCAGCCCCAGTCAGGCTAAGTTGAATAGGTCTGTTACTGCTAAGTGGAGGCTTCCAGAGGTAATTTTAGGCGGTTTTGAGAGAGCAAAAGTAGTTACACTCTCTCCCTCCTCCTCCTAAAGGCAGTCTCTATCCTCTTTAATTTGTTGTCTCCTGGAAAGGGAACTTTCCGGAGAGGGCGGAGAAGGCTCGGTTTCCCCTTTCTGATCTGTTGTAATCAAGGCGCTGTCACCAGTTAGTGGCGGTTTACCCCCAGACAGAGTCTGACGCAGTTTTGCTAAAGGAAACCACGCAAGTCTCCTAGCTTGGCACGACCCTTCCTTCCGGACAGGCCACGATGCCTGGGGGTGGGGTAGGAACGCACCTCCTACTTGCCCCCTGGCAACCACCGACCAACTGAGCTCACCGGAGCCTTTTCCCAGGTAGCCAGTTTCCTTATCTGTAAAATGCAGATAAAGACAGCCCCACATATTTCAGGGTCGTTTTGAAGGCATTTGGGAGAGAAAACTCCTAGGGTGTTCAGCACAGTGATCCGCAGCAAGTAAAAGGCGATCTGACCGCTCCCCGAACCAGAGAGAGGAAGTCACGTGAGTGCAAGGTCACACTGCGGAAGAGGGTAGAGGGGGATTCGAACCAGGATTCTGAGTGCAAGCCCAGACTCCTACCACTTGCAGGAGCCCCAGCCTACTTTTGATAATGCGATCCTCCCTACCCCCTTCCATAATACTTTTCACCGCAGCCTCCCCCCTCCCCGCCGCGCAGCGCCTGCGTCTGTGCCTCCGCCTGGCGGCCCTCAGGGACCTCTCGGCTGCAGTCCCAATGAGTCGCCTCCCGCCCTCTCTGGCGACCTGAATTGCTGGGAAGAAAAACTGCTTCCTCCCCAGTCCAACAACCCAGCTCTGCGTCTACCCAGAAGCGCCCGAAGAAACATCCTCGGTTCCCCACCTCCCTCTATCCTCCGCCCCCGACTCTCAGACACAGCTCCATCGACGCCACGATGGCCACGAGAAGTGGGACCAAGTGCCGGTGGGTTTCCCCGCGGGCAGAATAGAAAGCGAGACGTGTCACCCCCGCTAATCCCCCAACAGGGTCCACTCAGCCGGCCTCCAGTTGGTCTCTTCTGGTGGCGGAGGCGGGACCTCGAGCTCAGTGGCCAATGAAGAGGCTCACCGGGGGGGGGGGGGTGCTTTTTGGTTGCCATGGCAACATGGTGCTGCTTCTATCTTCCCACTGGGTGGAGCCCGCTTTTCCAAGAACCACATTCTATGGTCCCGGTTCTACTTCAGGATAGAATGGGGGTCGGAAGTTGGGGGACGGCTAGGACACGAACCCTCACAAATGCCCAGAGTGTAGATGAGCCCACCGTGCCCAAGGATAACAAGAGAAAGCTGCCTAGAGGAGGGACGGTATGAATAGGGTTCCGTGAAAAGGGACGAAGAAACCCAATGTACTGCAGTGGACTGGACACAGCCCTGCAGGGGCAAGCCACAGGGCTGCACAAATTTAGGTTGGAATAAGTGGGGCAGGTGCTTAGCAAGCAGATTAGGGCTTCCAAGCCAAGACCCACCCAAGGAAGGGTGGGGGACCAAGATGAGCAGCTACAGCGGAATTGTTGGTCCCGCACTGTCCTTCAGTCCCCGGCAGGAGGAGAGAACCTAGGGTCAGCTAGGCCATTCCCTTCCCTCTAGGCAGCTTGCACTGGGTCTTGGGTATAGTCACATCCGGTCTTGGGCATTCATTAACTCCATACTCTTCCCAGGAAAGAGGAAGGTGACCAGGTTCATTGTTCCCATTTCACAGATGAGGAAACTGATGCCTGTCTGGTAAAGTATCTCACCCTTGGGCCCTAGGGCTTGGCATTGGCCCAAGTAGGGCTCTCCAGGCCTTTAATTCCCTGGTGTGGTGGGTTGGCCAAGGACTCCCATGCCATAGATCTGATGTTGTCCACCCTTGCTAATGACCCAGGGACAGAGAACCTTGCTCCTGCCTGCCTCTGATGGCCCTGGGTGGTGGGGGTGCAGTGCAGCAGGACTCCCAGATTGGTCACTCTGGGAGGGAGTCCAGTGTCACCCCACATGGCTGGTCTCAAAGCCCACAGTCCAGTGGGGAGAGAGACCCGCAGTGATATGATAAATGCTGCAGAGGTAACGTGGATAAAGCACAAGGACAGGGGTGCCTGAGTCTGCCTAGGGGAACCAGTGGAGACTTCACAGGGCAGACAGTCTTTCAGGTGACACAAAACACAGAAGCCTTTGCTAGGAAGACAAACAAGGGGAGGGCATCCCAGGCAGAGGGAGGAGCATTTGCAAAGACCTAAAGGCTGAGCAGGGTGTACTGGGGAAGCTACAGTCTGGGAGTCCAGAGTGGGACTATGGCCGGGTCTAGGCTGTGGAGTGAAGGCCCAGGGCAAGACTGTGTGCCCTGCAGTGGGGTGCTTTCGACCCCTTTCTGAACCATCAGGCACCCACATTTGCTTTTCTGTAGCTGATACATTAATGGAACCCTAAGAACGACTTGTGAGGATCCTACTTTGAGAAGCACTGGACAGAAGCTAACATGCCAGCAGCATGGATGACCCTCAGGGGCGTTATGTTGGAGAAAGAAGCCCGGGACCAAAGAGTCACTCTATATGGCCCAGTTGTATCAAGTTCAAAAATGGGCAAAACCGATCTATGCTATGAAGGTTAATGGTTATCACTGAGAGGTGTAGGAGTTCTTGAAGAGGGTCGTGGGGGAGATGGTAATAACCTTAGTTTCCTATTGGTTTCACAGATGTGTTCTCTTTGTGAAAATTCATCCAGCTTTTTACTTAAGGTTTGCATATTTTTCCATATGTAGCGTCTCCTTAAATTAAAAATAAAAAACAAAACTCAAGTTGACTGCTTTCCATAAACATTAGTGCAAATGGAGACGCTAAAATTTTGTGATCACATAATTGGCTGTAAGCCAAGCATCCAGATGATGTAGAATCTGTTTATACTGACTTTTTTTTTTTTTTTAGATTATTCCAAAATGAAAACAGGCATCTTAAAGTCTTGTAGAGACATCTCAGACTCCAGAGAACCGGTGTATAGACACCAGGGTTTGAGAAACTCCAGCTCAAGCAATGCTCATTGCCGGGAATGCCTGGATGACTCAGTCAGGTAAGCGTCTGCCTTCAGATCCGGATCCGATCATGGCATTGGCTCCTTGTTCAGCAGGGAGCCTGCTTCTCACCCTGCCTGCTGCTCCCCCTGCTTGTGTACTCTCTCTCACTCTCTGACAAGTAAATAAATAAAATCTTAAAAAAAACAACCAAAAAACAATGCTCATTGCTGGGTGTGGCCATAAAACCTCATGTTGCTGGTAAATGAGGGACTTGGAACACAAAGGGGTAACATCCTCTTCCAATAAGATGTCTGGTCCCAGGAGGCCAAGGACCCTCAGGCAGAGAGGACCAATTCCCCCACTGCCCGACACAGCTCTGTCATAGCTGGGATGGGCATGAGAGGGGGGTTTCCCTGGTGCTGCTGTGAGCTCCTGAAGAGCAGGGGCCTCTTTCACTCTCTGTATGTCCTGGTGCCCAGCAAAGGGCCTGGCACACAGAGGGTCTCAGATGACCTTTCCTGCCAGGCCTTATTGCCCAACCCGCATTGAAAATGGAAGAGGGGGACCTGTCTGAAAAGTTGTGAGTCCCGCAGCACAAGCTTACAAACCAAAGCGGGGGCAATGTTGCTGGAGGGATTCAAGATGGGGTCCGGGTTGTCTGATTCCCCTTGGCAGGGGAGACCTGGATGAAAGGGGTTCTCTGAGTCCTGGGGACCACAAGATGGACATGAAATGCCAGTTCTGCCTTCCCACCAGGCTTGCTGAAGCTGGTAACAGCTCAGCTTTGGGGGGAGACTGAACCCAGAGAGGGCTGCCTCTGGGGGCAGGACACTCAACAGTTGTCTCCCCATCCTCTGGGACTTCACTTCTCATCCTTCCCCTGGCTTAGCCTCTCTTGCCCACTCTGTAGAAGCAACCTGCTTGGTTCCCCTTGGCCAGCTCCGCTCTGCTGCCATGCCTAGAAGGAACCTTCACAATTTCAGCCCTAGCCTCATGCTACCTGGAGTTTCATTTACTCAACATTTTTTCTGTAAAACAATGGTAAGTTTTGTTGCTGTTGTTGTCTTAACATGCCCCTGTTCTAGGCAATAACGCTTATAAAATTCTGGGTTTGATGTGGTAGTTTTATTTTCTAACACACGTGAAATTTTATTTTCTTTTAATTTTTTAAAAAGATTTTATTTATTTATTTGACAGAGAGAGACACAGTGAGAGAGGGAACACGAGCAGGGGGAGTGGGAGAGGGAGAAGCAGGCTTCCCACTGAGCAGAGAGCCTGATGTGGGGTGTGATTCCAGGTCCCTGAGATCATGACCTGAGCCAAAGGCAGATGCCTAACGACTAAGCCACCCAGATGCCCCACACATGAAATTTTAATTTAAAATACTTGCTCTCAGGGCGCCTGGGTTCAGGTGGTTCAGCAAGGATGGGTGATTGTTATTTATTAATGATAATTACAGCCTCATGTTGCTGGTGAGTTTTATGCCTTGTCCACACACTCGTATCTCATTTGACCCTCTCAATTCCTGCACCGTGGATGCCATCGGCCTCATTTGACAGATGAGGAAACTGAAGTTCAAAGACTAGTAGTGACTTGTCTGGGGTTCACTGTGACTTAGGACTTTGGTCCTGATTCAAGGCTCTAGCAGCTTCTGACCTAGGATGATGGCAGGGAAGCAAGGGCCACTTCCCTGTCTCCAACCACAAGAGCCACAGGATGGAAACTCTTAGCGTAGAAAGTTCGGATTAGACCTGAGGAAGGACTTCCTGGCTAGAAATGTTTAGACATGAGAATGGCTGACCAAGGAAGGGTGTGGAGTGCCCAGCTTCCGAAGTCCTCAAAACAAGATAAAGGCTTGCCCAGCTGGGAAAATTCCAGTGCTGCCTGGAGACGGGGGACTGGACTGAATGACCTCTCCAGTCCTCATTCAGCCTCAGCTTGGGCGCACCCTGCCATCAAAGTGGCTATCCTGCCATTTCCCCAAAAGATCTGTTAAACAAGGAAAGGGGCACAGAGGCCTCCGTGGAAGAGAACCGGGAAAACCCGTGTCTTGATCCCGCTCCTGGGAGGGAGTGGTCAGCAACAGCAGGCCAGGGTGGGTGGAGCCCTCTTTTCCTTCCCAGATGGGGAGGGGGTGAGTAGCGCTCCACCCAGGGGGTCTCCAAGGCTGGGATTAGAAGACCAGGCCGCCCTGCCCTTGGAATCACTGGGGCTGCTCCCCCACCGGGGCAGGAAGGCAGCTGCCAGCAGAGCAGGGAGCAGCAGCACCAAGCTCCCCCACCCGCACCAAGGCTTCCTGCTGCCAACCCCATGGAGGGCGAGGGCATACTACAGGACGGCAGGGGAGCCTCCAGGTCCCAAACAAGGATTTCAGAAGGTGCCTGGGAGACTTTCAACCGAGAAACCACAAACTTTGATTTAGCAGATACCATGTGCTGGCTTCAAAAGATCCCTGAACTTGAGGAGCAGAAACTAACCGGGCAGGCTCACACCCTTGCTCCCGTGGGCTAACTGTCCTCTCGTCTGCAAATAGGAGTGATGCCTCTCCTTGTCTATCTCCCACCACATTTTTTTATAAAGATTTAATTTATTTATTTGAGAGATAGAAAGAGCATGAGAGAGAGAGAGGGCATGAGCAGGAGAGGAGAAGCAGGTTCCCTACTGAGGAAAGAACCTGATTCGGGGCTTGATCCCAGGATGCCAGGATCATGACCTGAGCCAAAGGCAGACGTTTAACAACTGAGCCACCCAGGTGCCCCTCCTTCCACATTTCTTTCTTTTTTTTTTTTTTTTTTTTAAGATTATTTATTTATTTATTTGACATAGATCACAAGTAGGCAGAGAGGGAGGCAGAGAAAGAGGGGGAAGCAGGCTCCCCGCCGAGCAGATCGAGTGGGGCTCGATCCCAGGACCCTGGGATCATGACCCGAGCCAAAAGCAGAGGCTTTAACCCACTGAGCCACCCAGGCGCCCCTCCCACCACATTTCTTATGTGCCCTCACTCAGCCTCTGTTGCAGCCCCATTTGTGTATTTGCCCTCTGTGCACCCCAACTAAGCTGTAAGATCAGGAGGGTAGTTACTACCGAGTCTTCCTAATTCCAGTTCAGTGCCCTGAATAGAGAACCTGTTCAGGCAACATCCACGTGGGGAGGCCAATGGGAGGGACCCTGGCAACAAGAACAGTTGGGGTTTGGGAGGAAACAGTTCTAAGCTTGGAACCGGCTTGGAAGGCTTCCAGGAGGAGGTGAGGAATAATACCCTGGGTCTTGGGGGTAGCATAGAGCTCAGCTAGTGGAGAGGGAGAGGGTGAAGGGACACTCTAAGGGGAGGGCCTGTGAGGAAAAGATGGGGTGGGCCCCGTGCCCCAGGAAGTCACTCATGTGGGGACTTCTAGGTTGAGATGTCCTTGCAGGCTTGCACCTGTGTCTGCCAGGAGGAGAGGGCAAGATTCAGGGGCTCCAATTACAGTCATGAGCCGGGATGGTCTCAGGGGTGCCGCCTCTTCCAAGAAGCTGACTTTTTTTTTTTTTTTTAAGATTTTATTTATTTATTTGACAGACAGATCACAAGTAGGCAAGAGAGGCAGGCAGGGGGAGAGAGGAGGAAGCAGGCTCTCAGAGGGGCAGAGAGCCCGATGCGGGGCCCGATCCCAGGACTCTGGGATCACAACCTGAGCCGAAAGCAGAGACCCCAACCCACTGAGCCACCCAGGCGCCCCCAAGAAGTTGACTTTTGAGGAATCCGCTCGGTCACGGGAGTCACGATGTGCTTGCACTGGCTTCAGCTGTTGATTAAACCTCCATCCATGAGCAGCTCAGGAAGAACACTGTCTTCCTCACAGTGGGTCCCTGCTCCTGTTTTCGTGTTTATGGGCATCAGGTGGTTTGCAGAGCGATCCACACCCAGACATTCGAATCCAGTGAAGTCAGCTGGGAAAACAGCAGCTGCCAGCCAGCTGCCCCTCGTTCTGGGAGCTGCAGGCTTGGGCCACCAGCCCCCTAGGCTCACCCCTCCCTCCCGCCTCCACCTGCCCCCAGCGCTCCACTCCTGTCTCGGCTCCAGCCTCTCGATGCCCAAACAATTGTTTATCAACACAGACCAGAACATTCCGCTGCCAGCAGAAACACACATGGTGATGGCACTGCCATCCCACTCCCTGCTGTCAACACACACCCACGCACTGTTTGCTGCTGTCAAAGCTGTGCTCACTCACCCATTCTCCCCCCTCCTGCCAACACAGCTGTTCCCTGCGGCTGGAAAGATGGAGAACCCATCTCACACGATACACGTGTTCCCCGGGGTGGGGGAGGTTCTCGTGTGGGCTCACAGTGGAGGCTCACACGTGTGCACAGGTCCTCACACGTTCACCATCTCTTCACTTGCTATTGTGTGACTTTGGGCCATTGACTTAGCCTCTCTGTGCTTTGGAAGCCTCAGCTGCAGAATGGGGATAATTACCGTATAGGGCTCTTGCCAGAGGCGTGGGGTCAGGCGAGGGAGCAGGCGTCCAGAAAGGGCAGCATCAGTGGGAGCTCTGGCGGTGGTGATGACAACGTTGCATCCTTTCTGGAATCCGGCCATTGGTTTTCCTTTCCCACGCCCGGCTGTCGGCTTCACCTCATGTTCACGCCTTCCTGGCTGTGACCTTGAGTGAGGCACGCCACCTGTCCACTTCTCATGCCCTTGCTGGTGACATGCGTGTCAGGATGGCCTGGCCACGCCCACAGGCCTTTTGGGATGGGATGGGGGGGTAGGGGGAAGAGGGAGAAGCTGCCATTAGTCCTGATCACAGCTGCAGGGCCTCATGGAAGAAAGGGATCTGAGTGGGGCAGCAACCAAACTTGGGCATTTTAAATCATTTTCCACCATTCTGCATCTCGGTCAATCCTCAAGCCAGAGTCAGTAGTCCCAGTTGGGCTCTGTGGGGGTGCCCTCTGCCCCAGAGGCCATGCTGGCCCATCTCTGCCTCAGCTGGGGGCCTCACCTGAGCCTCCACTGGCCCTCCCCACCAGGGCCTCCCTCGGACACAGCTGCTCTTCCTAGCCCCACCGCTCTGTGGGCTGAGCCCCCTGGCTTGCCCATCTCCCGCTCCCTACTTCCCCTTGGAGCCTAAGGGACCTCCATGCTCCCTGCCCTGTGCTCCCCTCCACCCCGTCACTTTCACTGGGACCCTTTCAGTCTTGTCCCCTCAATCCTGTCTCTCCTTCTCCTTGGTCAGTATAGCCCCTCCAGCCTTTTCTATTCCGGAAAACGGAGGTGTACACAGAAGGGAGAAAAACGGATGTGATTTGTGGACCGAGGAGGATCTGTGTTGAGCCAGTGTAAGCATGTTACAGAGATGAGGGTTCTGCGGTGGGGCGAGCATCGCATGGGGCCACGTAGGCGATCTGGGCTTCTCCCCAACTGTAGCAACTCACTTCCTGACCCTTGATGAAATTAGGTGAAATTGCTAGAGGGCAGTGTCTGGCCTGGTCCTTGCTCAGAGCTTGTGGCTTCTCTTGGTCACTCGGAGGGACTTCCCCACCCTGACCATCACTGGGGGGCCATGGGAAAACCACGGCAAGTGGGGCACAGGGCAAGAGAGCAAATGGAAACCTATATACCACGTGTCTAAATATTCAATATTTATAAGTCAAGCTAATAAGCTGTCAAGTCAAATGTATTTTCTACCTCCATGAACGCACTGTCAGAATGACCTGGAAAGTCAAGTTTGAACTTAGAATTCTTGGACTCTTCAGAGTTCCTCTCCTGAACGTGGGGACATATGGGAGATCTGGGCTGGAGGGGTGACCCCATGCGTACTGGGGGCTCTAGGGGAGCTGGCTGATTTGGCACAAACACATGCTATGCTTTAATCTCATCAACCACCTTTTGCCTTTTATTTTCTCCCAGGCCACTGGAAAAAATAAAAAGTAGGCACAGTGGTTAAGACCAGCATCCAAATCTCAGGGCTGCCAAAATTGAGCACATAATCCCTTTGAGGCTCAATTTCCCTATCTATAAAATGGGACTAATGATACCTCCCTGATAAAGTCATTGTGATTAATAAAAGAGGTAATCCTTGTAAAGCCCTTAGCGGGGTCCTGTAACATAATAATTGCTAAGTACTTGTTTCAGGGCTTTGCTCATAGTAGGTCTTCAAAATGTGTTTCTTAACTGGTGTTAAATTTGGTGTCAAGCAGCTAAAAGGGCTGGAATCTCCCAGTTTTCAAGACAAGTCCTCTCCTCGCCCTGAACTAAAAAGATTTTTATAAAGATTTATTCATTTATTTATTTGACGCAAAGAGAGAGATCATAAGTAGGCAGAGAGGCAGGCAGAGAGAGAGGGGGAAGCAGGCTCCCCGTTGAGCAGAGAGCCCGATGCGGGGCTCGATCCCAGGACCCTGGGATCACGACCTGAGCTGAAGGCAGAGGCTTAACCCACTGAGCCACCCAGGCGCCCCTAAAAGGATCTTTAATGATCAGTACTGTTTTCAAACAAGTACTCACTAAACTCTTTATAAAAATAATTGGTTCTCAGGACATCTGGATGGCTTAGATGGTTAAGCATCTGCCTTCAGCTCAGATCATGATCTCAAGGTCTTGGGATCAAGTCCTGCTTCTCCACCTGCCTGCTGTTCCCCCTGCTTGTGTGCTCTCTCTCTCTTTGACAAATAAATGCATATAGTTTGTTCTCTTTGGTTGGTGTCTTGGATGCCATCTTGTTTCTACTATTTCTCTTCTCAGAAGAGGGGAAATTCCTCTAGTGCAAGATGAATTCTGTATTGTCTTGTTTTCGATGTTAATAAGCTTATTTTATTTGTGTTTCCCCATAACATCTTACTAAAAATTGCAAGAATGATACAATAAACATAGAAATACCCTCTGGCTAGATTCAATATTGCTAACTTTTTGACATATTTGCTTTATCTGTACCATTTTTTTGGTGAACCATTTGAAAAGGAGTTGCTGGCATCATGATGGTTCACCCCAAATACTTCAATAGGAATTTCTTACGGATAGGCTCTTCTCCTAAATGATCACATTTTTTACTTTTTATTTATTTTTAAATATTTTATTTATTTATTTGTGAGAGAGAGAGAGAGAGAGCACAAGCAGGCAGAGGCAGAGGGAGAAGCAGGCTCCCTGCTGAGCAAGGAGCCCGATGCGGGACTCGATCCCAGGATCCCGGGATCATGACCTGAGCCGAAGGCAGCGGTTCAACCAAGTGAGCCACCCAGGCATCCCTGATCACATTTTTTAAAAGTAATTTTATTTCATGTAAGAAATGCCAGTATAATTAACATACTAACATATAACATGCTATATTATTTTCAGGTGTACAATATAGTGATTCAATAATTCTATCCATTTTTTCGGTGCTCATCATGATAAATGTATTCTAAATCCCCCTCACCTGTTTCACTCATACTCCTCACCTACCTCCCCTCTGGAAACCACCAGTTTGTTCTCTATACTTGAGAGTCTGTTTTTTTTGGTCTCTTTTGTGATTGTTTTGTTTCTTAAATTCCACATGTGAAAACAAAAATTCCACATATGAGTGAATCATATGGTAGTTGTCTTTCTTGACTGACTTGTTTCACTTAGCATCATACCCTCTAGATCTATCCATGTTGTTGAAAATGGCAAGATTACATTCTTTTTCATGGTTGAGTAATATTCCATTGTATAGACGTACCACTCCTTTTTTTTTTTTTCCTTATTTATTTGAAGGCACCTGGGTGGCTCAGTCGGTTAAGTGTCTGCCTTCAGCTCAGGTCATGATCTCAGGGTCCTGGGATCGAGCCCTGCCTTGGGGTCCCTGCTCAGCGGGGAATCTGTTTCTCCCTCTCCCTCTGCCACTTTCTCTGCTCCTGCTTTCTCGCTCTCTAAAAAAAATAAAGTCTTTTTTAAAATAAGATTTATTTATTTGAGAGAGAGAGAGAGAGAGAATGCCAGGAGGGAGAAGGCCAGAGGGAGAGAGAGAGAGAAGATTCTCAAGCAGACTCTCCACTGAGCACAGAGCGGGATGCAGGGCTTGATCCCAGGACCCAAGATCATGACCCGAGCCAAAATCAAGAGTCAGACCCTTAACTGACTAAGTCCCCCAGGCACCCCTATACCACATCTTCTTTATCCATTTATCTATGGATGGACACTGAGGCTGCTTCCACATCTTGGCTATTGTAAATAATTGTTCAATAAATAAACATAGGGGTGCATATAACTTTTTGAATTAATCTTTTCCCATTCCTTGGGTAAATACCCAATAGTGGAATTGCTGGATCATATATAGGGTTGTTCTTTTTTTAATTTCTTGAGGAATCTCCATATTGTTTTCCACAGTGGCTGTACCAGTTGGCATTCCCACCCACGGTGCGTGAGGGTTCCTTTTTCTCCACATCCTCGCCAACACTTGTTGCTTCTTGTGTTTTTGATTTTAGCCATTCTGACAGGGGTGAGGTGGTACTTCATTGTGGTTTCGACTAAGTGATCACGTTTTGATTCTCTCAAATTCTGACAAAATTCTGACAAAACTAGCAACAGATCCATAATACGATCACATATTCAGTCCACACTCAGATTGATCAGACTGATTGTCCCAAAACTCCGAATCTAATGAATTCCACATCTGTGAGGCTTGGTTAGGATCTGGACAACATTACCTGTGTAATGAGAGATTTTGGAGCTCTCGAATTTGTAACTGAACGTCTAAAACTATCTGGGCAACACATTGAACAATTTTTTTCCCTTTCACTGGCAAACTAGCTCTCTCTCTCTTTTTTTAAGATTTTATTTATTTGACAGAGAGAGAGAGATCACAGGCAGGCTGAGAGGCAGGCAGAGAGAGAGAGAGAGAGAGGAGGAAGCAGGCTCCCTGCTGAGCGGAGAGCCGATTAGGGGCTCCATTCCAGGACCCTGGGATCATGACCTGAGCCAAAGGCAGAGGCTTTAACCCACTGAGCCACCCAGGTGCCTACTGAATGCTCAAAGGCGCTTGGGGTGGGGCGCTCCAGGAATTCCTTTTATTCGAAGACAATGGCCTTTCGAGGAGTACCTGCAGGAAGACCTGTGTGGCTTGGGACCTCCCTGTGGGAGCGGCCTTAGGCAGCAGGCTAGGAGCGAAGCTCACCCTTGCCTGGGGTGGAGACCCTGGGATGAGCTGCGCCGCCTCTGAAGCTGGCCACGTTCCAGCCCGGTATGGTTGTCCCTGCTGCCCTTCTGCGGGGCCCTTTCTGGGGAATTCCATATGGTCCTAGAGGATTGTCCTGGCCCCCAAAAAGATTGCTGCAAATCAACACTGAGGGAAGAGAGAGGTCTCCTTTCTCTGTAAATCCAGAGTTCAGGTTTCAGCCTTAGCTTTCAAAAACTGTTTCATCATCAGGAATGGCGCTGATAGAACGATGCGAATAAAAAGGGTGCCAACAAAGACACAGGGTGGGGGTTGCAATATCTGGTCTGTGATTCCCGGCTGCCTTCCTCCTCCAGCCTCCAGCCTCCAGGCTTGCTCAAGCTCGGCTGCAAGTTCCAGCCAATGTATTTCTGGTTGGGACGGGAGCCAGGGGTCAGATAAAGTTCCAATGTATTTTGCAGCAGGCCTGACACTTTGCCCAGCACTCTGGGCCTGTGACAGCTGCCAGGATGGTATGTTGGGAAAGCCAGGCCAGATGGAGCTGGTTTAAATGGGTTTAAAGGAGCAGGCAGTTGGCTAACCAGACAGCTCAGCAACAGCCAGCTTGGTAACAGTGTTGAACCAGCATGGCAGCGTGGGCCACCGAGCACCCAGCGTTCTATTCCCAGGAAGCCCCCAGAAGCCGCCATGCTAATCCCCTGGCATCTCGGGACCAAGGTCTATACTCTCATCTTATTGTCTTTACTGAGACAAGTAAACACTTAACCCAGTAAGCACTTGACATGCATGATCTAATTTAATCCTCACAATAGCTCAAGGAAGTAGGTACTGCTACCATCCTAGCCACACGGATAACAGCTAATTCATACAGATAACAGACACACTTACGCAAATTGGGCTCCTTCTAAACTCTTGATGTGCGACTGAGGTTTCTTTATGGGGCACCTGGGTGGCTCAGTCAGTTAAGTGTCTGCCTTTGGTTCAGGTCATGATCTCGGGGTCCTGGGATCGAGTCCCCACATCGGGCTCCCTGCTCAGTGGGAAGCCTGCTTCTCCCTCCCGCTCTGTGCTCTCCCTCTTTCTCTCAAATAAATAAATAAAATCTCTGAATAAACTAATAAATAAATACATAGACACTTGCCATGCATTAACGAGTTTACTAGGGAAACTGAGAGAGACATAGAGGGACAAAGCCAGTTGTCCAGGGACCCATGGCTAGAAGGTGTTGGACCGGAAACAACGGGGAACTGAGTGACTCCAGATGGAGTCCATGACTTTCCAGATGGTGAACCAGTTTTGAGGCAGACAGGGGAAGAGAGGCCGGTTGAGATGGGAACTGAAAATGAAGGCGAAGGGCCGTACTCTTTTGTACTTCCTGACAAGCATAATGAGAGGCCCCCGTGGGAACAGAGGCTCAGACATCTGACCCTGAGCCCTTTGCCGCTCTTCCTTCCTCTCCCCTGGCCCAGTTGGTCTGAATTGTGTTGCCTCGGGTCTCCCGGGAGCCACTGGGGCACAGACGGCAGGCAAGTGGGCAGGCAGGCAGGAGGCCTCCGCTTCATGCCAGGTTGTGTCTGACCCTTCTCAAGTCTGGGCATCCTGAGGGCAGTGAGACGCTGCCCTGTGTGCCTCCCACAGCTGGGACCGAGTGTCCTGAATCGGGAAGTGAGCTCGCACCAAGGCCAGGCTTCCTGTCACATGTCGGCTCTGCCGGATTGCCAGGGGCCGCCTGCCGTGACGTTGCCTGGCAGGTGGAGGTAGGCTCCTTGGTGTCGGTCCTGCTGCCGTCTCGTCGTCCCCGTCCTCACCAGCGCTGCTTTCCTCCGCACAGAGTGGACAAACCCACGCACCCAGAGGAGCTGCTGTGGTCTGTCCGGCTGCCCCCACACTCATGGCCTCTGGGGGGCTCCTCTAACACGAGGGCAGGAGCGGAGAAGACTTCCAGAGGAGATGATGAGGTCAAGCAAGGTTTTAGGTGCATATTAAACCATGACGATGTCTGAATCCTACTCCTCAGGGGGATTTATTCTGGTGTATCCCATCTTGACTTTTCTTCTGTTTATAGGCACTTCTATGCCTTCATATAATACTCCCCCTGCACACCACCAACTTTTTTTTGCTCATTAGAAAGGGACATTCATCCAAAAAAAAAAAAGAAAGGGACATTCGTCGGGGTGCCTGGGTGGCTTAGTTGGTCAAGTGTCCAACTCTTTTTTATTTTTTTGAAGAATTTATTTATTTATTTGATAGAGACAGCGAGAGAGGGAACATAAGCAGGAGAAGTGGGAGAGGGGGAAACAGGCTTCCTGCTGATCAGGGACCCAGTGTGCGGCTCGATCCCAAGACCCTGGGATCATGACCAGAGCCGAAGGCAGATGCTTAATGACTGAGCCACCCAGGTGCCCAGCTGTTATTGTTGTTGTTGTTGTTCTAAGATTTATTTATTTATGTTACAGAGAGAGAGAGCATGAGTGGGAGGGGTGGAGGGAGAAGGGAGAGAATCTCTAGCAAACTCCCCACTGAGTGCAGAGCCTGACTTGGGGCTCAATTGTGATCTCACAACCCTGAGATCATCACCTGAGCTGAAACCCAAGGGTCAGATGCTCAACTGACTGGTCCCCCAGGCACCCCATGTATCTGACTCTTGATTTCCGCTAAGGTTGTGAGATGGAGCCTGGCATCGGGCTTCACACTGGGTGTGGAGCCTGCTTCAGATTCTCTGCCTCTGCCCCTCTGCAACACCTGCCCCACCCCCCCCCCCCAAAAAAAAGAAAGAAAGGGAGTTTATTTCTCACAGTATCAGGAACACTCTTCTGTAGAGGTCTGTACCTGCTTAACGGGCTGCCTAGCATCCCGCCCACCCGTACATCATCTTACAACATGGGCCTCCTCCTGGTGGGAATTTTGCCTATTCTTGGGGTATTTGCCAGTCAACCATCCATCCTTTCTTCCTTTCTACAAACATTTTTTAAGCTCTTACTGTGTGCCAGGCTCCTGGGTAAGTACTGGGTATATGGAGATGAAGAAATGGAGATGATCTCTCCCTCATAGACCTTTCAGTTCAGTGGAGGGACAAGCTTCTTGGGACACTAAGAGCTGAGGAGGGAAGGAAGAGGAAACTCTGAGAGGAAATAACATGGCCCCTGCTCTAGACCTGTCCTCTGGTAAGAACTCTCTAGGGTGATAATATTTATAGTGGAGATCTGTTTCAGAAGGAGCCAATCATTGAGGAGTGCAGGGAAAAGCATTCTGGGGGAAGGGAACAGCATGAGCAAGGGCATAGAAGTATGAACATGAGTGGTGTGTGGTGTGTGTGTGGGGAGTCTGAGATTCCCCCTAAGGGTACAGTTTGGGGGTGCATTTGGAACCTTGGACTCAATGTCAGGAAGCCTCAAGTGCCAAGTCATGAAATTTGGACTTGATATGACAGCAAGAAGCAGCCACTCACTGCTGCACTCAGAGTAGACTCAGAATACTGTGCCTCCAGCCAGGAGCAGGAGGAGAAGGAGTGTTCTAGAAGAAGTCTCTGCTTCAACTGGAAGTTTCTTTCTCCTGCATGCTAGAAATTCAAAGCCTGTCCTGAGCCTTAGGGACCGGCAAGTTACCTTATTACTGATGCCCCGGGAAGAAATGCAGCCGAGAGGTCAAGGGATTTGCCCAAGTGAAACAGCAAACCCACGCTAAAGGCAGAACCTTGACCCCAAAGGTCAGGCCTCAGTTCCAGCCCTAAAAGCTCCCTCCCCTTTCACTGGACAGCCACTCAAAGCAAGGAGGGCGGTGAGGAGATGAATTTTAATCTGAGGAGCAGTCTGGCACTGTGTCTGGCCTGGGAGGCAGAGACCACAGCCTGGAGCGTGCTCACAGCCCCAAAGGGCGGCATTTGTGCCCAGTCTCTTTAACCCCAGAAATCCTCCCTGGGGTCCTCCCCCCTCCTTCGCCTCCCCACAAAAACGTTGATGTGAAATCGTGAGTAACAAAGCGGCCAGGAAGTTTCCTGCCTTGCCGAGCTGGGTTACTCAATTTCCCTCGTTTGTCCCCTCAGAGCAGACGGAGCAAAGGGCAGCCATCAAAGGTGTCTGGGACAAGGCTGCGACGGCTGCCGGCTTGAATGCGCAGCTGGGGACTCCGTCGGGCCGGGTCTGCCCCTCCTCCGCCGCAGGGGCGGGGGCCGGGGCAGGGTAAGCGGGGGGCGGGGGCGGGGTGAGGGCGGGGGCAGCGCGGTGCCCTCTGTGCGCAACGTGCCGGACGGCCTCCACCGCGGCCGGATGGGGCAATCGCCGGCAACGTGCTGCGTGGCCCGTCCGCAGGCGCTGGGCCAGCTGAGGGAGAAGGGCGCCGGCGGGGCCGCACGCAGCAGGTCACCCGCTTCGCCGGGCTAGGTTTCCGGTGAGGGCACCGCGCCGGAGGCCCGGGGACATGGGCGTTCTGTTCTGAGCTTGTCCCTCCACGCTTGCACTGACTTGACAGACACCCGAGTTCCTGGCGTCAAGCAGCAGGCACACCTGGGCACACCTGGGCAGTCCCACGTGGGAGCCGCAGACACAGGGGCCCCTCTCCCCTTTGGATGTGGAGAGCTACTCTAAGTCAGCTCTTGCCTTCGTTGTCCTATACCTGTTGGGACAAGAGCTGAGCTGTGTGTCTTTGGGGAACTTGCTTAACCTCTCTGAGCCCCAGATAAGTCGTCTGCCAAATGGGAATGATGATAGTACATACCAGCCTCATTGGGTTGAAGGAGGAATTAGATAAGATGATGGCTATAAGGTGTTAAAACCCCGTGGTTGTTAGGACTCACCCAGTAAAGAATAGCCATGATGGTGCTCACAGATGGGAGAACCGCAGGAAAAAGCCCCAGCTGGGCTGGCGGAGTTGGGCAGACTTGGGCAAGGACTCGGCTTCCAGGATGGTTTTTGGGTTTTTTTATTTCCTCCCTCTATATCATATTCATCCTTTCTGCAATATCCCTGCTTATCCCTCCACCCTCCAACCAGGGCCTGCAAACTTCATCCATTCATTCAACACGCATCTCTTGCTATTTGTGCCTAGTATACGGAGGCCCCTTTTCACTGAGCGTGTGGCACCCCAGGAGCGTTACCCAGACTGTGAAGCCCCACCTGCGACCTCCCAGCCTCAGCTGCTCCTGGCTCTGGCCCCTGACTCATTGGCAGAGGTCACTTCCTGCCTGGGTGTCTCCATCTGTACTGTAGGGATAAGAGGCTGCCTCTCTTCCGTCTCTTGGGACCAGCAGACGATGAGTCAGATAACGGTGGGGGAAGCCCCGAGAAGCCAGAAGATGCTCTTACCAGAGCCGGGGCCCATCTGGCTGATGCAAGGTTTGGGTTTTGCGGGTAAGATGCTTCAGGGAAAGTGTGATCAAGCAGGGAGAGCACAGAGGTCCCCCACCCCCACCCCCGCCAGATAGCTGGGCTGTGGGGAATGTAGAGGGTGTGTGTGTGAGCCTGGGCTTGGTCCAAGATCTGCTTTCTCCAGCTCTATGGCCACTGGCCCATTCATGATCCCTTCGATCTGCCTGCCTTTTCTGTCAAGTGGGAGTTGCCGTTTCCCTCATTGGTGGCCCCAGGAGAGGGCGTAGCACATTCGTGTTTCTGGGACGGACCCTGAGGGCTGGTAGGGACTCAGTGTGAGGGAGGTGAGACAGAAGGAAGGTGGCCGGCCCCCAGTTAGAGGTGTGGCACCTGCTAGTCACCCAGGCTGGTGTCCAAGGACCCTCCCAGAAGAGTCAGAGATCAACATACCCTGAACTAACTCCAGACTTAACAGGTCCCCAGCTGCACCCCATAATGCACGTGAGTTTGCCTCAGATTTGGGTCCAAATCCCATCGGCTAGCTGTATGATGTTAAGCAAGTTACTTAGTGTCTTTGGGCCTCCATTTTTCCACATGGAAAATGGAGACAGTAATGCCTGCTTTATTAGGCTGCTGTGAGGATAGGAGGGAACAAGGTGAATACGTTCACAGTCGTGGCCATCACTGTTACACTGTGCGGCTCCTCACGCTCCCCTGTCGTCACCCTCTAGCTCTAGCTCTCATAAACTGGGCAAGGAGAGTATTTGCTCTCATGGCCAGAAAGTGGCAGTGCCGGGACTTAACCCAAGGCCGCCATGACGGCAGATTGTCCCTGCACATAGGGTCCACCCTGCCTCTCGTGTTTCCACCCTCGCTGTTGGCCTGCCCTTTCCTTGGGGGCCTCTTTTTTCTTTTTTCTTTTTTATTTTTATTAACATATAATGTATTATTTGCCCCAGGGGTACAGGTCTGTGAATCATCAGGCTTACACACTTCACAGCACTCACCATAGCACATACCCTCCCCAATGTCCATAACCCCACCATCCTCTCCTTACCCTCCTCCCCCCAGCAATCTTGTTTGTTTCGTGAGATTCAGAGTCTCCTATGGTTTGTCTCCCTCCTGATCCCATCTTGTTTCATTTTTTCCTTCCCTTCCCTGCAAGCCCCCCACCCTGCCTCTCAAATTCCTCATATCAGAGAGATCATATGATAATTGTCTTTCTCTGATTGACTTATTTCACTCATCATAATACCCTCTAGTTCCATCCACTTCGTTGCAAATAGCAAGATTTTGTTTCTTTTGATGGCTACATAGTATTCCAGTGTGTGTGTGTGTATGCATATATATATATATATATATATCTCACATCTTTTTTTTTAAATTTATTTATTTGTCAGAGAGAGAGGGAGAGAGAGCGAGCACAGGCAGACAGAGTGGCAGGCAGAGGCAGAAGGAGAAGCAGGCTCCCTGCCGAGCAAGGAGCCCGATGTGGGACTCGATCCCAGGACGCTGGGATCATGACCTGAGCCGAAGGCAGCCACTTAACCAACTGAGCCACCCAGGCGTCCCAATATACCACATCTTCTTTATCCATTCACCTGTTGATGGACATCTAGGCTCTTTCCATAGTTTGGCTATTGTGGACATTGCTGCTATAAACATTGGGGTGCATGGGTCCCTTCAGATCACTACATTTGCTTCTTTAGGGTAAATACCAGTAGTGTGATTGCTGGGTCGTAAGGTAGCTCTGTTTTCAACTTTTTGAGGAACCTCCATGCTGTTTTCCAGAGTGGCTGCACCAGCTTGCATTCCCACCAACAGTGTAGGAGGGTCCCCCTTTCTCCGCATCCTTGCCAGCATCTGTCGTTTCCTGACTGGTTAATTTTAGCCATTCTGGTGATATCTCACTGTGGTTTTGATTTGTATTTCTCCTTGGGGGCCTCTTAAGACGTCCGGTTTCCTGTCATGAGCCCCGTTTCCTGACCTTCCAGGGCGTGACTCCAGCACACAGTAGGTCCTCAGTCCGTGCTGGTGACGAGGGAGATGAGCGCTACTAGAAGGAAATGATTCAGAGGCCGCCTGAGTGTGGGGCCATGTCTGCGTGTCCCTGTGTGTGTCTCAGTGTGTGGGTAGGGTGGGGAGCTGAGGTGGTTCTGCGGAGATGATGTGGGAGGTGAATCCAGGCTGCTGATCCATCCCCGCTCCCTGTGCCAGTCCCGGTGAGGGCCAAGCCTTCCGAATCACACACCACGCATCCTCCCACCCCTCCCCAGGCTCCATCTTCTTTTAAGCTCCCACCCCACCAGCATGGCTTCTGGGTCTCAGCCTTCAGGATGCCTCCTCCACACCTCAGCTCTCTCTGCTGAGCCTGGGAAGGGGGAGGCCGGGGGTCTCGGGCCATCCTGGCAGGCAGGCACCTGGCGGGGCCCACAGTTGCTGTCAGCTCTGAGGAGAAGCTGGCTCCTCCCTTGCCCCAGGAGAAGCTCTTTGGGTATCTCCACTGGCGGAGGCCCTGCTATTTTTAGATGCCGTCCCCTCCCTGTCCTTCCCAGCCTCATAACCAGCTGAGGGAGGAAATGACTCACCTCGAAGTCAGACAGGTAGAGGCAGCCTCGGTGAGTCCCGGGCAGACTCTGCCTGGCTCCAGCCCTAGGGTTGCCCTACCTGGGGTCACCCGGAGTGGTGTGCACCCCAGCTCGAGGATAGAGTTGACTTGGGATCGAGGCACAGGATCCCACTAGGCCTTTCTTGGGCTCTCTCTGCTATGTATCTCACAGGGCCTCAGGCAGGACTGGGCCTCCAGCAGGTCGTTGACAGGTCGTTGGCAGGTCTAGGGCAGACTCTAGGCCTCTGACCCTACTGTGGGCCTATGGTAGTCCCCAGCTCAGTCTGAGGGGGCCAGACAGGTTGAAGGGACTGACTATGGTCCTCTCCCTTAGTCTTAGCAGAGACTAGAGTTCCAGAAAGAAGACAGACCCTGTTGAGTGAGGGGAAGGGAAAGGGGTGATGACCTTACCTTTGTGTACGCTGAGTAGGGGGACCAGTTGTCCCGGCTTGCCCAGGAGGAATTTCTTGGAACCTGGGACTTTCAGTGCTAACTAGGAGAATTCTGATCTGCCTTGTCACCCTAGTGCTGAGTCCTAGGCTGTATCTTAGGGAAGGGGCAGGTGTGAGGAGCCTCCTGGGATTTGCTGTTCTAGTCCCACCTAATGGGGGGGGGGAGAACCAAGTTCCTGGGTCTGTGCCCTCTCTGCAACTGGGCACGGTTCTGTTTACCTCCACAGGAGAGGGGCTAGGCCAAGAGCTCTGGGCTGCCTGAGAGACCAGAGAGGCACTTTGGTTGTCTTTGCTAAAGCCAGTGAGGGGAAGTGTGGGCCAGTCAGCACAGGGCCAGGCGTGGGGGTAATCAGAGCTGCTCTGCGGGGAGAAGGGCAGCTCCCCAGCATGGACAGAGGAGCAGGCAATGATGATGAGAGCACACGGTTTGCGTCAGGGAAACACTGTGCCAGGCCCACTTACCGCCGGTGCCTCAGTGTCCCCACCTGTAAAAGAGGGAGGGGGTACCTGCCTGCCTGCCTCCAATACCTGCAGTGAGGAATCTGAGGTGATTCTGGGGCTGGGCAGCAGACTGGAGAGCAGGGGCTGCGCTCACTGTTGGCTGGAGAGGCCTAGTCAGGTCTGACAACTCGCAAAGCTCTCCGTTGCTCAGGGAAGTGGGCAGAGGATGACTTTGCCCTCCTGTCATCCCAGATCAGCCTCTGGGCTGCCTGCCTTGGGAGAACATGGCTCCTGGCCCTCGAGGCGTCACTTCTGTCTGGGCTCACATCAGGGGAACTGAGGCTGAGACCCAGACCTTGATGGTGGCACCTCCCCACCGCCCCTCAACACACACGCACTTGGCGGTTGTCCTCTTCATCCTCAGGATGAAGGCTTCTTGTCCCCGAACCAGGGGTGAGTGGTCCAGGCAGCAGCTCTGGCACAACTGAGCTGAGTGAACTTGAGGAAACCACTTCTCTTTTCTGGGCCTCAGTTTCCTCTTTGGTGAAATGTTCTCTGGTTTTTAAATATTTGCTTTAGTAGTGAAACCTCTTGTCCAATCAAAGCTCTAACTGCACTCAGAGAAAGAGAGATCTGTGGGTGATTGAAGCATAGGCGGGGCTAGAACACTGTGCTCCGCTCCCCCCCGCACCCCTAGTGGCCCAAGGGCTTGAGGGGACACTGTTTGAGAACCCCTCTTCAGGGTGGCTGCCATCTCTGTAACACTCTTTTATTTGTGGCTCAAGGGCAAGGATGTCTTGTTTCCCTCCCCGGGCAGCCCAGTAATTAGACCACAAGCCTAGTCCTTTCTGGCACCTTCTATTCAATGTAGAAATCCTCATTTCTCTGACTCCTGGTTCCTGTTGACCCTGAGGTCTATCTCAGCCCTTGTTACTGAGTTCAGTGGGGCCAGAGGCCCCTTGTCCCTTCTTAAGGAACTTACAGGAACCAAACATTATATGCCACAGATAAGCTTCTGGGGGGGGGGGCAGTTCTGGGCTCCACATACCTCCTGTCCTGTGCCCCTGCCCTCCAGCCTGTGGGACAAGCCTGAGATCCCCATTTGACAGTAGAGGGAATGGCCTTAGGGATCTTATGAGAGGGGCACAAGATCCCTTTGCTTGGAGGCACAGAGCTGGGGGCCTAGCCAGGAGCCCTGGTCCTCTCCCCAGGCTTTCCCTAGCTTACCCCTGGGATGCTGGCACCCACAGGTACCAACAACAGAAAAAGGAGGAGAGCCAGGAAAGAGGGCACTCTTCCTCACCCTGGGGATCTAGGGCAGGCATTCTTTCCAGAGAACCAACCTCCCACCCACTGTCTTCCCTGCTTCAGAGAGGGGCAGGGAGGGCAGCGGGAGGGAGAGGCCGGGTCTTACAAGCTGAGGCTGCTTAAACAGGTATGGGACAATGCCAGGCGCCAGGCCGCCGACGCGGGGTCACCCAGGGGCCCTCTGGGGGAGGGGGTGGTGCCTGCCTTGACATCAGCGGCACCCTGGAAGGACTTGCGGTCTTCTCTGGCTCTCCTGACAACAGGCAGGGGGTGAGGAAGGGCAGCCAGAGGCCCCTCTGCCCCTCATCCCACGTGTCCCTCCAACCAACTGGGCTGGAAACACGAGCCCAGGCAACATTTCCTCGAATCGTGTGACAGCCTCGGCCAGTCGGCTCCGGGGCTGATAATATGAACAGATGTGGGTCAGGCCGCTCCATCCTGTGGCTTGGAGCCAGTCCTTCCACAAGCACCCTAGGCTGCCCGTGAGCTGGGCTCCAGTCCTAGGGTCCTGGGCTGAAGCTGGGTTGGGGGGGTGCCCCAGCCCCTGGGTTGGCCTGTTTGCCCAAGGCCCACCCCGGTGAGGCCAGCAGCCCCGACTCCACAGTAAACGGAGGCTGATCTTAAGGACGAAACTGGTGAGTTCTGTGGGAGGAGGAGGAGAATTAGACCACATATTTTAAAATGATACAAGTGAAAAGCACTTCCTTATGTATGATTTAAAAATTATAACAATATATAAGTGAAACAGGATACAACTGTCCTTTACAGCTGAGGCTTGAAACCTAATCTCTAGACTTTGTGCCCAGCGGCTTCAGTGCTGAGGGAGGGAGACTGAGGCCTGTAGCTATGCGGGCAGAAGCAGCCCGAACACTTGCCTGTGTGCCACTGCGAGTCTGGCGCTCGCAGCCTGAACGCCACCGACACAGTTTCTGCCCACGTGGCCATGGGCTGGCGGTCGGCCTACCAGTGGTGGCCAGGGCAGTGCGGGGGCAGTATGGAGGCAGCCGAGGGCCAGAAGTGGCTGTGAGCCCAGGAATGGCTGGTGCCACAGGTGCAGGCCTGAGTGCTGGGGAGAGTGTCCCTCTCCCCGCAGTACCCGCCCCTCAGCGATGAGCCCTGTTTGTGACTCTCCCACCGGCCCCTGGTGCACCTGTCCTCACTGAGGGAGAGCACACATGGGGCACTTTCAGCAGGCCTCTGCTTCCCCCAGGAAGTGGATAGAAGGCCCTCCTCAGGGAACGCCCGGGTGGCCCAGTTGGTTAAGCGCCTAACTCTTGGTTTGGGCTCAGGTCATGATCTCAGGGTCATGGGATCAAGCCCCACCTTGGGCTCCATAGTTAGTGCGGAGTCTGCTTGAGATTCTCTCTCCCTCGCTATCTGCCCCTCCTGCTTGTGTTCTCTCTTTCTCTAAAATGGATAAATGAATCTTAAGAAAAAAAGAAGAAAAAAAAGAAAGGCCCTACTCAGTGCTTATCCCACAAGACTGGTCATCTTCCAGGGCCGGCCAGTGGCACGCAGGTAGCACACCTTGCATGAGCCCTCTTGGGTCTTGGAGAAGTGTCCCTAGTTCTGTATGCAGGTTTATGGCTGCCAAGCGCCCTACAGGATGACCGTGGGCAGTGCTGGCGTGGAGAAAGTAGTGGAAGGAGAGCCACGAGAAAGGTGTGTGGACGCTGAGAGGGGGCCCCTTTCTTCCTTCAGCTGTGTTCGTGGAGGCCGCACTGTGCCCAGGCCGGCAGCACTGAAGCAGCCGGACAGGCCCCAGACGGGCCCTTGCCTCTCCAGGGTGCAGAGCCTTCGTCCAAGCACTGCACAAACACCTCTGGACTGACAGGGTGAGAGGGCGGGGCTGGGCCAAAGCTGTGGGAACATGGCAGGCCTCCCAGAGGAAGTGGGGTGGAGGAGCAATGGGAAGGCTGCTGGCAGAAGGGACTGGGCAGCATGTCAGGGAGGGTGCTTGGAGGGGGCTCCAGCGGGCAGCTGGGTCAGAGTGGGAGGGCCATGGGCATGAACCAGGAACCCGAAAAGAGCCTCCTTCCCTCCATCGGGCCTCTATGTTTCCATCTGTAAGAAGAGCCCACTGGCACCCTCCTGTGCTGCTCAGACATCCGTCTCCTGGGCTCCCTCACTGTGTCTGTCAGAGAAATGGCAGGAGACCAGTTAAAGGAGTGGGGTTGCTGACCAGACTCCCTGAAGGTCCTGAGCCTGACCCCTTGACCCTCCCAGCACCAGCTCCCCTGGGGAACTGTACACCCTGCCCGTCCCCAAGGGCAGGCACCGCCAGAGGGCATCCCTGCCCTCCCAGAACCAAACCATGGCAGAGGAAGCTGGGGTAAGGAAGGACACCGTATGGCAGTCAGGACCCCACTCTCCTCCCAAGCAAAGCCCCAACTCTTGGACTCTGGTGGGAGGGCTGCTCTGTCATGGGGGTCCTAGAGAGTAGGCTGCCTTTCTCATACCCTTTGTTGTGTCTGGGCCCTGGACCTTTATTTCCCAGCCAAACAGCTGTGGGGCGATACAAGCGACAGGAGGCCCTGGCCTGGTTGCTGGGGAAACAGCCCTCCACAAGAGGCTGGGTGACGGGGTGACCATGCGCACACAACCTAGGCCTCCAGCTTTGTTCCCACCACCTGCCTCCCTCATGGCTAGCCTTAGAGGGTTCAGGTGTGCCCGCCAACCTCCCCGAGGGCAGGGCCCAGCACCCTTGAATGTGGTGGCCTCCATGCCTCCCCAGCCCTAGGACTTTGCTCATGACTGCATGTCAGGGAAGGGTGCTTGGAGCACCCACTCTGCCCCCAGCCCAGTGGGACTCCCCACTCTGTCACAGTTCCTTTACCCAGCCTCCCCTGGTCGAGCTGCTCACACCTGCAGCACTCCCAGCTTTGTTTCCATCACTGTCCCCGCCCTCTGGGTTCTGTCAAACCCCTGCCCCGTTGCCACTTTTGTGGGTTCAGGGCCTGGAATGGGGCTTGAGCCGCCATATTAACCTTTGGCAACCGAGGACATCTAACAGCACTTAGAGCTTCTCGTGTCCCAGACGGCATTTAAGGGCTGTACATGTGAGAATGCTTTTACTCTACCACTGTAACCCAGTGAGGTAGGTGGTTTTATGACTCGTTTTGAAGAGAGGAAACGGAGACAGAGGGAGGTTAAATGACCTGCCCAGGGCCACCCAGCTAGGACGTGGATGCAGCTGCGAGGTCCACACTGAAAACCAACAACTAACTGGTCTATTATGTGGTCTCCTGGGGATGATGTCAACTCAGGGAAGCTGCTGTCACGATGGGGTGGACACATCTGTAATTGTGGGAGAGGGTGCCCCTGCCCCTCTGGGAAACTTGTCCCCAGCCCAAGCCCCTCAGATTAAGTTCCGTTTTCCCTTTTCCACCCTTCTGGACAGGCCTCCCACCATTTACCTTGACACAAGTGGGGTTAATCTTCTTGAGCACAGTGAATCCAAGTTCAGCAAATGTTTGCAGAATGATTGCTTTGCTACATAGACCCCGAGGACATGCAAATTTCATGGGGACCCTTGGGCATCACCTTGCCTTTCCCCAGGCTTCAGTTTCCTGTTCTGGGTGTGACATCTGGTAAGGATTCTGAGTTGCTCCAGAAGCGACAGTGTCAACAGTGTATTTACCTGAGTCCTGGCACCGCCGTCTGGGTGTCTGCCCTGGACAGCCGGGTGACTTTGCCCAGGGAACTCAGGGCAAGGAGATTCCAGTGGGCCAGAGCGCATGCTCCTTGCCCCAGGGAGCAGGTCCCTTCTGGAGAGCTGGGGGCAGCCTGGGACGAGGAGATAAGCAGGCAGGTCCCGGGAGTTTGGATGAACTAGTGGCTTGTTTTTTTGCCACCTGACAGTGGGTGGGGACACTTGTCAGAGGTCTTTTTTGCAGCCAACAGTCTAGCCCGCCCCCTCTGGCCTGCCGAGGGTAGGGGGGTGGGAGGAGTGAAAGGGGGTGGCTGGCGACGCCTCTGCCAACTGCCACTAACAAGTGGCAGCTCGCAGACCAGGCAGAGCCAGCGGCGGTGACCCTGGGCAGGGACAGCCAATGAGCTCCCCGGCTGCAGTGGCACCACCAGGCAGCCTGGCCGTCTTTGGCTGGAGAGGCAGCAGGAGGGGCCTCAGGCTGCCAGTCAGGGCCGCGGGGTCCTGTCTCTGGGAGGCCCGGGCAGATCGGTGGCTCCATTCACAGAAAGCTCTCCTTGGGCAGCCACATTTTTAACTTCACCGACCTTCTGGAGGAGGGCGGGCTGTGGGAAGTGTGTCTAGAAGACTGTGCAGGCTAAGATGGAAAGAAACTTTCCCCTGCTCTGGATCCAGAGTGGGCTCTAGCTCCCAGCTGGGGAGGAGGGAAGATTCTCAATGTTTTGCTCACAGGAGGGATGGAGAGGGAGCAGGAACCGGGGGAAGCAGAGGTTACCAGGGACCCCAGAATCCTGGCCTGAGCCCCTTCCCCTTTGCCTGGAGTCAGCCTTGGAAGAACACTTGTGACCGAAGCAGCTGTCAGCTGGGGCAAGGGGTGAGGACGACATTTGGGCTGGTCACCCAGGACTGCTGGTGGTCCGGGGTGGGCTGTCCCACCTCAGCCCCCCTGCTCAATGCAGACCCACCAAGGCCAATCACATAATAAACATATATTTATAGATGTACAATTTTAGAATTCTATTCAAGAAATACAGCTTCTCAGGGGATCCTTTAGGATCTATGTTCTTATTGCACATGGGTCAGCCCACCTGGGAACGGCTACCGAGACCAGATGGCAGGGGAGGTGGCGGCAGAGCACCGGGGCCACCAAGGGTGGGGCGCTCCTGCCCATGTCCAGTTCTTAGCGTCTCTCGGGCTGGGGTGGCTGTTGCATCACAGGGTGGGATCTCGTTCAAAAATCCGATCTGACACTTCTTTACCAAGCTTCCTTTCCCAGCAAGAATCTTATTCGTTGGGGGTTACTTAAGGAAAAAAAAAAAAAAAAAAAAAAAGAGCCAAGAGAAATTCTGGAAGGGTGGTTATGGCCTCCTGGCTGGCAGCTTAGGGAAGTAAGGCTTTGGACGATGGCAGGCTCCAGGACACATTCACTGCCAGAGGAAAATTTGGGAAAAACGGTAATTCCAAAAGGCTCAGTATAAACTGTGGGAATAAATAAAACCTCCCTCCCTTCCCCTGGCAGCAACTGCTGTTGTGAGAAAAATCCTCACTTCAAGGTGAGTAGAAGGAAACCCTTCAGGTTTGGATGTAGCCTTTGTCCAAAGTGCACCAGAAGGCCGGGTGGCAGCATGTCCTTGGATGGTGGAGACAGAGGTGCCCACAGGCCCGGACTTTCTTCAGGAGGCGGCTGGTGCCCCAGGGTCTTGGGCACCGCCTGGCTGACTCTTGGAGGAAGAACCGTCTGGAGTCCTTGGTGCCTGACTTGGGAAAAACCAGTGGCAACAACGCGGAGCTGTACCCTGTGGCATCTATAAGGCAAAACCCACTTTGGGAACGAGCTGGGGGGGCGGGTGGCCAGGCAGAACTTGGTGCCCCTCTCTAACCCTGCTCTCTGTGGCAAGGGGGCAGAAGGCTCCTGGGCTCCAGGCCCAAGAGCCCACCTGAGCTGACCAAAGCTTGTGGTGGGTGGTCTCACACCTGCAGGCGGCCAAGGGCCTCCACCACGACTGGATCCTGACAGGGTCCCTGGCCCTAGGGGCACTTTCTCCCCTGAATGCCTGCTCCCCTCCAGCTTCATCATGACCCTGGCACCCTCTGAGTTCTCTAGACGTACACTATCATGATTACCGCTGCCATCAACAGCAGGCTGGGGTTGAGGGGACTTTCCTTCAGACTGTCAGCTCTGGCCAATGTCTAGCCTTTGAAGGACCAAGTGACCTTCCCCACACAGGCCTCGTTTTCTAAAACAGGGAGGAAATCAGCTAAATAACCAAATCCCTGCATAGTTTAAAAAGTAGACTGTATATATATATGTGTATATATATATATCTTTATATATGCTATTTACATATAAATAGATATATATATATATGTACATATACATGCTCTGAAAATTACATTCTATGGAGAGTTCTCGCTCCTCCTCCTCCTATCCTTGGCCAATGCCTCTGACTGGCTTCCATGGAGAGGTGATTGGTGGTGGCTCCCAGGAGGGGGAGGAAGGCAGTTGGGCGCCCCCTCCCCCAGCCCTTTGCTCCAAGTTTTACATTCTACTTTCGTTGCCATGGTTTCCGTATCCTAGGAGAGAGCCGAAGTGGAGCCTGAGCCTCTGCCAGCCCTGGGAAGAAGGGAAGCAGCCCCGTGGCAGGTTTTCCTGTCCTAAGAGCTTTCAGCATTTACTGGGTGAGAGAGAGGGCAGCTGTGTGGTGTTCGGCCTCCAATTCCATTTTAATTTTTTTTTTCTTTTTATGTCTTTCCTTAAATATACAGTCCATCACCTTGGCTCAGTGCATGTCACCAAAAATTCTCCAGGGATTTCATGGTCTGCAGAGGAGAGTGGTAGCAGTTAGCTTGGCGATCACATGGCCTGGAGCCTCCACAAACAAGCCAACCTCCTGGCTGCTGGCCTGCCCACCTCAGCCCCAACCTGTCTCCCTCCTGCACTGTCACTCTCCCGGAGGCGCTAGCAGATGGCCTCAAAGCACAGCGTCTGGAGCTGGACCCCTGCCGAGGGGGACACAGGCAGAGGACGGATAGGCAGGTACCAACACAAAGAACCCTTCTTGGCTCTGCCTATACTCCTTTGGGCTTGGTCCTGTCTGTCCCCGCCCCTGGCAACTGCTGGGAACAGAGTTCACTACCCACATGCAGGGGTGCAGGAGGCAGAAGCCTGCTACCAGTGACATGGCATGTCCCCCCACCCCACCCCCCTTCTGTACTAAAGGCTCTGCGTTCCACCCTCAACTCATGACCTCTGTTCTCTTCCTTAGACCATAGGTAAGATGCCTGCGCAGGCAGGCCGAATGCCTGTGGCTTCCAGGCGGCAGGCTATACTAGCACTTGAAAGACTGCCTGTGATTCCACCAGAGGGCGAGTGGTCTCTCCTGCTCCCAGCCTGCTGGCTCCCTCCCCAACCCACTGTGGGGCTGTCCATCTATCCTATTCCATCTCCTTCTGCCAGGATGGGCAGAGGAAGAGGATGGGATCTTGGCTCACCCATGCTCACGTGTTTCTTCCTGATGTCAGGTGGTGAGTGTATGTGTGTGTGTGTTGGGAGGCGGGGGCGTTGGGGGGGCCTATCTTGGGACCAGTGATACTTAGAGGTCTAAATAGTAGAGCACAGACAATAGTCTGCTGTACTTGGGAAAGGGCCACGGTGCCCTCAGCAATGGCCTTGAGCTCCCCCGTCTGCCCGACTCTTGGGATCCCCACATTCCCAGTAGCACTAGAGGCCTGAAACAGACCTTGCTTTTTGAGCACACACTAGAGCTACCCCAGCACTGCAGGGGGAAGGTCAGGCTGGGGACGAGGAGTTGTCATCAACAGGCCACCCCCTTCCCTCCCTCCCACCTGCCTCCGCCTCATGACCAGGGCCAGAGCTGCCAGGAGTTGCAGGGCAGAGGAAGCCCTGGCTCATACTTGGACCTCGGTGGCGCGGCTGGCCCAGGACTATCCATGCAGGGAGGCCTGCACCTCTGACAGTCGGTTACAGCTCGGCGTGCTCATCCTCTGTGCTTTGTGGTACATATCTGTGTCACCGAAGTAGCGGGCCCGGTACAGCAAGCCTTCCTCTGCAAAGCAAGAGGGCAGAGTTAGGATGCACCTGGGCCCTCCCAAAGGCCACCAGAGCACCTGCCCTGCCTGCAGGGGCGGGAGAAAGGCTGTTACAGGCCCCGGAGCTGGGGCAGAGCTGGCCTCCCTTTAGGAATGACCCTGGACTTTGGTGCCAACTTGTGAGAGGGAACGAAGCTGTTACCCGGGTCTGACCACCCTTGGGTCTTACAGACAGAGCTGGAGGCCCCATCACTCAGCGGCCAGGACATGTGCTCCGGTCTGTCTTGACATCCTTACCTCTGGCAGCCAAATGGAGGCTGATGGCTGTGATTTACAGGCACCTGGAGGAAATCTCCAGGTGGCCCCCGGCTCCTGGCCCCACGAAACAGGGGTGGGGTCCCGCTCCTGACTGGGAGGGGCTGGTACAAGGCCGTTCCAGGTGCTGAGTCCACAAATCCCTGGTGGGGAGGCCTTTCTTCCCTGCTCTCAAGCTCTGTCCCCGGGACCCCCCCACACTCACTCTGCTGCTTCTCTTTCCAGCAGTTGTTTCGGAGGTTGGCGATATAATCGTCTTCCACATTCCGTTCGACTGTTTTGAGGCTGGAGCCTGTGTACTCCTTAGAGAAGGTGTCTGCCACGTAGTAGACGACATTCAGGTGGTCAGTGACTCGCCTGTGGACGTGGCCCACCGACCTGGCCAGAAATACATCAGGCACAGAGTGGGCACAGGCCCCCCGGCCCAGGACAGTTCTAAAGGATGACATGGCCCCCCAAAAGGACATACAGCACAGGCCACGGGAGGGCCTGCTTCCTTCCTGACCAGAGTGGGACTCGCGTTAACACCCAAAATGAGGGTCTGAAGGAATGGCAGCACGTCCCCCACCATGCAAGTGGTCCAGACTCTGGCCAGCCCTTCCTCAGGCTGTCTGCTTACTACACTGCAGACCGGGGCCTGTGGGGAGAAGCCCCTTTATGAGAGGCCCTGGTTGGCGCAGGAGGGGAGGCAGGGCTCGGCCTCTGATTAGGGGCTCCCCGTGCCTCCATCTCCGCATTCCTCCCTTGTTACCCAGGGCCTGCCTGCCTACCCAGGAATCCCAGTCTGGAGTTCAGAGGCTTAGGAACAACATGACAGAAGGACTCCAAGGAGCTGTGGCCTTCCAGCTCTCGTCCCACCTTCCAGCTCCACCCACAGCTTCGACATGCCACAGACAGAAGACAGTGCTGGGGGCAGCACAGCCCCTACACCTGCCCTCTGTTGCCTCTCCAGCCGCAGAGCAAAGGGCAGGCTGGCAACAGGCCACAGAGAGCCTGGGCCACCTGTGTGGGTCCAGTGGCCCGACTCTGCCCCCTGCTGGCCAAGAGGAAGGCCTCCAGGCTCCCAGACAGGGCAAGGCCCCTCTGGAAGCAGAGGGCTTCCACCAGTAGAAGCTGAGCACCCACTCTGTAACTATGTATGTATCAGACACGGGGCCAGGTGCTGGAAATAAATGAGGGGAGCTGATACCTTAAAAGGCCAAATAACTTGCCCTAGTTCACCATATATTCATTCAACAAACACTGTTGAACATTTCCGGCAAGCGTGGCATTTTTTAACAAACATTTTGCCTATTTATTTTAAAGTGATCTCTATACCCAACATGAGGCTCGAACTCCAGAGCCCGAGATCAAGAGCTGCAATTCCACCGAATGAGCCTGCAGCAGGTGCCCCGAGCCCAGCATCTTATGTATATTACTCATTTAATTTTCACAAGCAGATAGATGTTATCCCCATTGCACAGATGAGGAAAACAAAGCTCAGACCGTCGTCCAGCATCACATAGCTGCTTAGTTAGTAGAGTAGCTGGGATTCAAAGCCTCCTTTGCTCTGTTTGATTCTAGAGCCCTTATTCTTTCCATGGCCCCAAGGCCCCCAACCAGAACTTAAGAGCAGAGGTTCTTATCTCAGCAGATGGGGGGAGCATGAAGCCTGTGAAATCATGCGCAATACTGTGTGCATGTGCACTGTTTGAGGGAGAAGATCTGCAATTTTCATGACATTTTCTTAGGGGACCATGATCCTAAAAGATCAAGAACCTAAGCTCAACAGATAAAGTGTGTTTTCTTGACCATAAGCCAGATTTCTGCATTGTGATCAAGGACCCGCAGGATGGGAAGGCAGGCCCCTGATGGCGGCTGAGAATCCCAGGTACCTGTCCACCCACCATCCCAGCCCCGTCCTTGGCTGCAAGTACTCACGGCCTTGGGCTCAGGCTGTACGGGGGGCTGGAGACCATGAGCTGGCTGAGAGCTGACACAAGGATCAGGATGAGGATAGGCATCAGTTGAACAAACACCCCCAGCCCGCCCTGGAGGGAAGAGTTGGCGGTCACTCCAGCTGGACGTCGTGCATGGGAACGTGGCATCAGCCACAACCACCACTGGCTCTCCAGGTGCAAAGGAGCCCCGGCGGCAGGAGGCAGCTGCCACGCAAACAGGCGGTGACACCACTCTCTCACCCTCCCCCCCCACGCCCCTGAAAGACGGAAGCTCCTCCACCTGCCAGCTCCCCCAGATGAAAACAAAATGGCAACTGGTGTTACATAGAGGAAGAGGGTACCTACATGTGCTTGCTCGTCAGAGATTACCAAAAACACAAGCAAGAGCCGTCGCCTCCAGGAGACTGGTAGGCAGGGCCGGAGGGAGGCCTTCACTGTCCAGTTAAAAAATTGTAGATAAAAACAAATTTGTTTACTGTGTGATAATTTTGTGATTTTAAAAATTCTTCTGTATGTTCAATACACACACACACAGTTTCAAAGCACGAATAACTAAAAACATAAGGCCACACTGACCGAACAGAGGGACCCCCACCATCTGCCAAAATTTTAAATGCTCTGGAATTGTCCACAGTATCTTAATGTTGGTCAGCTAGCTGTTCTTTAACCTGTGGCATTCAAAATGCTTTTGAAGCACTGTCTGGTTATAGTTTTTGTGTCCATCTTTTACGAGTGCTAGAAGGAAGCAAGAAGAGTCAACAACCTTTGTCATCCCTCACACTTCTCTCATGTTTCACTTCCCGTTGCTTGGAAAATGTCACTGTGGCCTTATGAACAAATGGACTGCGCAAAGGCCTTTCACACTCAAAACCTGTCTGTAGGTGGAGAAGTTTCTGCATGACATTCCCTAACAGGGGCCACCAAACCCCCACTCCTTCTGGGCAGCACTGTGGAGTGTGGCTCCCTCTGGTGTCGCTCAGCAGAATGGCAAGGGGGGGCTCCAAGATGGCTCCTTGGCTGAGAATGGTGGGGGCACTGCCCTCCCAGAATGGACAGCTGGGGATGTCACTTTCCCATCAGGCCCTGCACCCGAGGTGGGGCCTGGCGCCCTCCCCTGCTCTCCCGGAAGCCTTTCTCACTCACGTCACCCTGGTTCTCCCTGCGGTCCTGCCTTTGCTGGTAGGTATAGCGCATGCGGCCGTTGCTGTAGACGTGGACATTACCTGGAGGTCAGAGGTACTGAGTCAGGGGGCGGGGCTGCTGGGGAAGGGAGCAGCCGGCATCCGGTCTTCCACCATCACCCCCAGGGAGGCTGGCTGCAGGGAGGCCGGGGTACTTACTAGATGGGAAGCCACCACCAAAGAACATGTTGAAGAGGTCCTCGGGGGAGATGTCAGCCTCAAAGCCACGGTGGAAGTCCCCATGCCCATGGCCATGCCGGGCTGCCTGGCTCTTGTCGTCACCAAACTGGTCATACTGCTTCCTTTTCTCTGGGTTACTAAGAACCGCATATGCTGTGCCAATGGCTAGAAAGGAGGTATAAGTCAGGCCTGAAGACACGGGGCCTGCAGGGAAGGCTCCCACGGCAGCCAAGAGCTCCCTTCCTTTAGGTACTCAACTGGTATTTTAGGAAGTGGAAGTCCTCCGGGTCGGCAGAAGTCGGGCTGCTGGGCACGTGAGAGGCGGGGGGCAGGCAGGAGTACCTCGAAGTGGATCGAGGCCTTCTGAGCCGGGTGGAGAATTAACACTAACACTCAGGCCACCGCTCTCCACCTCAAGATGATGGCCCAGCCTCTTCTATGCCCCGGGGCCCTTTATGGGCCTTATCTTACTCCTACAGCAACTGCTGGCAAGGGCCAGATCACGAGGTTCTAGTCAAAACTTCACTGTTGGTAGTGTGGCCTGCAGAGCACTCTCCTGCCCGGGGTCTAGGTCCCAGCTACTGTTCCTTGGCCGGGCCCCAAGGCCTCCCCATGAGGTCTCCCAGGTAGGAAACCTGTGTCTCAAAGGACCCAGCTCCAGGTCATCCTCACTCTCTCAAAGGAGGGGGTCCGAGCTGCGTCTGCAACCCGCAACCCCGGAGAATAAGAACCCCCTCCTCTTATTCCGACAAGGCCCCGCAGAAGTCCGGGCTGGCCCAACCTTAACCATGGGTACCTCGCCTCCCTAATCCTACTCCCCTTCTCCCCCTGGGGATGGCTGACGGGGATGATGCCTGCAGACTACCCCAACCCGAAGCAGCCTGGAATGCAGTAAGCAGGGTGGGCCCGGGAAGCAGCACACCAGGTCTCAGGGGACCCTTCTGTCACCCGCTCCGCCACAGGCCCTCTTCTTGGCTGTGGTCACCACCTCGTGGGAGAGTATGTTACGTGTGAGTGTGTGTGTAGTGTGGGGCTGGTGGCTGCTGGTGGTGGTGATGAGGCCACCGGGCCACCGACCTGAGGCTACTCTGCCCCTCAGCACCGGGAAACTGTTACCAAGATCCCAAGACAGGAACATGAACATGGGTGAGTCAGGAGGCCTGCTTCTGACCCTCAATCTCTGTATGACCGTGAAGCTGCTGGTTCCCTCTTGCCTCAGCTCCCTCCTGTCACTCCCAAGGAACGTGGAGGAAGGAGAGGCAGGGCTGGTGCTCTCTGAGCTCTGACAGACTCAGTAGACTAGAGGTGGCTGCTAGGACTTTCTTTCCAGGAAGCAGCTCCTGAGCCCAGGGGACTCAGGTCCAAGGTCACTTCCTGGAAAAGTTGTCTTGACCTCTTACTCCTTCCCAAGGGCAAGGGCAAGAAACACCAAACAGCCGGAAACCAAAGCTGGCCTACCTTTGAAAGCTTCAGTGGCACCCGGTGCGTGGTTCTTGTCTGGGTGGAACTTGAGGGCCAGCTTGCGGTAGGCCTTTTTCAGGTCCTCATCGGAGGCCCCTCTGCTCACTCCCAGGATCTCATAGTAATCTTTACACTGCTTGACCCTGGGGGAAGGGGTAGAGCGGGCCCAGGGCCGTGAGGTGAGGGGGGCGAGGAACGGGCAGTGTTCAGCTCAGGGGGACCAGCAGGGCTTGGCTGATAGCTCCTAGGTCAGCTGTCAAACCTTGGGGATAAGGGAGCCTCAGAGAGCTCCACCCTGGATGGGGAGCCAGGTTAGGGCCCAGGGGAAACACCAGAATACATTTCGGATTTCAGAGGGGCAGCTGCTGTGTTTCAGACCAGGAACCATTTCCTTCTGCTAAGAGGCACTCTCACCGGAGGCCACCTCAAAAAGGCCTGTCAGAGTCTGTGTGGGGACTGCCCAAGCCCTGGAGGGACAGCTGTCTCCTGTCTCCATTTTGGGTTACATTGGCTCTGGGCTGAAAGGGTCTTTGTTGGGGGCGGGGGAGAAGCTGGAAGGGGAGCCCAAGCCCCATCTCTGATAACCAGAGCTGTGTGAAAAGGCTGAGGCTTGCCTGGCCAGCAGCAGAGGAAGCCGGCAGCAGACACAGCATTTCTAGCCCCTGCTGTGGGCTGTCTTGGCGGGAGGGGACAGGACAGCCCGAATTCCCGGGGCCTGGGGAGCCCACCCAGCTGGACCTCGTCCATCCTCAAGACCCCCTAGGGCCCACCCGGACCACAGGCAGATGTGAGGTGGGGGACAAACTGCAGGAAGCCTTCTCGAGCTAGAAACTTCCCAGCAGCACCAGGCTCTGGCCCCTCTACCTTTTCACTGCTGCTACTTGCTCTGCTGTGTAGCCTTTGGTGCTCTCTCCTCCTCCAGCTTCTCCGTTGGCCGAGGGGGCATCGGCCCCACCTGGTTTCCTGTGGGTCGTGCCTGTGGGCGGGGGATGGTCACCAGCAGACTGTGGTTTCTGGTTGAGGGACTCGATCAGGGCTGTGTGAGGCAAGCAAAGCATTCAGGGCTCCCGTTCCAGCAAGGCCATGTGCCACAACTGAGGGGCGGCCTGGTCCTGAGAGAGGCCAGGACCCCACCCCCATCCCACCTGCTGCTTCTTCCTGGAGAGCCACTCGTTCCATCCCTGACTTGGGCATGGGGGGGGTGGGGAGGCAGTGGGCACTAGTAGGCTAGCTGCCTGCTTTTGCAGGATCCACAGAGCTCAGGAGTTGTCAGGGTATGGGTTATTTTATTAATTAATTAATTAATTTTTAAAGAATATTTTATTTATTTGACACACAGAGAGAGATCACAAGTAGGCAGAGAGAGAGGGGGAAGCAGGCTCCCTGCTGAGCAGAGAGCCCAATGCGGGGCTCGATCCCAGGACCCTGGGATCATGACCTGAGCCAAAGGCAAAGGCTTTAACCCAGTGGGCCACCCAGGTGCCCCAAGGGTATGGGTTATTTTAAATCTTTTTTAAGATTTTTATTTTTAAGGGGCGCCTGGGTGGCTCAGTGGGTTAAGCCTCTGCCTTTGGCTCAGGTCATGATCTCAGGGTCCTGGGATCGAGCCCCACATTGGGCTCCTTGCTTGGTGGAGAGCTCACTTCTCCCTCTCCCTCTGCCTGCCTCTCTGCCTACTTGTGATCTCTGTCTGTCAAATAAATAAATTTAAAAAAAAAAAGGATTTTTATTTTTAAGTAATCTCTACACCCAGTGTGGGGCTCGAACTCATAACCCCGAGATCAAGGGTTGTACGCTGAGGCCACAGGCGCTCTTGGCTATGGGTTAATTTAAAACTCTGCCAAAAAAATACTATAAATGCTTCAGGTTTTAAAAAAACCCAAAGAAGTGTGTATGTTTGTGTATTTACTTATTTATTTACTAAAAGATTTATTTATTTATTTGAGAGAGAGCACATGAGGCTGGGGGAGGGGTAGAGGGAGAGGGAGGGAGAAACAGACTCCCCACTGAGCAGGGAGCCTGATGTGGGGCTCGATCCCCAGGACCCTGGGATCACGACCTGAGCTGAAGGCAGATGCTTAATGACTGAGCCACGCAGGCACCTCCCAAAGTAGTGTGTTTAACAGACTCTGTTGAGATGGACAAAGTGTGCTGCCCACCTCAGTGGGGACCCCAGTCAGCAGGACCATCTGTTTCAGCTGGGATTGGTGGGAAAGGCTCCTGGAGGCTATTACTTAGCTGTGAAGGGAATGGAGGCAATGAGTTTGCCTCAGATGGCCAGAGATGGTAGGAGACTTGGGATAAAGATCACCTCTGCTACTTGCTATTCTTTACATTTTTCAAGTGGCTGGCCATGTCAAACACCCTACTTCAATGTTCAGAGTCTAAGTAGGACATCAGCTGTCACACTCAGGGTCCCAGTTACTAAAACCCAGCTCTGTGGTTCCTGCTTCTCAATCAGGAAGACCCCAAATCTCTTGCAGAAGCTCCTGTGCCCATTTATTCCAGGCACAGAACCAGTTCTGGAAACCCCAGTTATGCCCAGGGTACAGTGCCCTGGGAAGCCAGGCACCTGGGCCACTGTAGGGACCCAGTACACCGTGCTGAGGAGGGACAGCAGTGCCCCCGGCTGGATTCAACGCGCTGTGCTGGGTGTCAGACACCCTCTAAAGCAACATTCCCGGGCCTTACATGAGGGGCCAGGGGCAGGGCTTGAGTGGGCCACTGTGCTCTGAGCCTCCGCTGTCTTAGGTGATCTCATGGGGAAAGGAGCTGACGGTCAAGCCTGCCTTGCATGAGGGAGGGGGAGGACTCCTGCAGTAAAGCCCAGGAGTGAGCACTGGGAGGAGTACTCATACCGAGTGCTCGTTGTGTGTTAGGCTGGCCTGGACACAGTGCTCTGCGTATACTAGTTCATTTAATCTTGACAATGGCCTTAGAGGTTTGTCTCACTACCACCATCCTCATTATAAAAAAGAGCTGTGTGTCTGATGCATTGGCTCATGGCTGCACAAGCTGGGCAGGCAACACTTAAACTGTGGATACCCAGCTCCCAGAATCCTGTTCTTTTTTTTTTTTTTTTAAAGAGTTTATGTATTTATTTGAGAGAGAGACAGTGAGAGAGAGCATGAGAGGGGAGAAGGTCAGAGGGAGCGGACTCCCCATGGAGCAGGGAGCCTGATGCGGGACTTGATCCCAGGACTCTGGGATCATGACCTGAGCTGAAGGCAGTGGCTTAACCAACTGAGCCACCCAGGCGCCCCCAGAACCCTGTTTTAACAATGCTATCCCAGACTGCCTGAGTCTGGCTTTTGGCATGGGGAACCCCTTCAGCACAGTCATTCCAAATAGAGAAGAGAAATTAAATTAAAAAAGACTGGGATTCAAATCTCAAATCTAACATCCTAGCAGTATGGCCCTGGCAGATAAAAAATCTAAAATCTGTCTGAACCTCAGTTTCCCAAGGGATACACAGGTAATGGGATGTGTGACAAGGAAATGAGATAATGTGTAAGCACCTGGCACAGAAACTGACAGAGTGAAAGTTCAAAATAAGTGGCTGCTGATATTATGACACCGGCTGATGAACTGGCTGGCTGGGGAGGGGAAGCGAGCAGGTGGGGCCGGGGAGCTCCAGGGCTTAGGAAAGCAGTGTCAGCACTCAGCAGGCTTTGCACCCAGCTGGAACCATGAGATTTCAGGCTGTCCCAGATTCCAGTTCCATCCAGGCAGCAAGGAACAGCAAAAGAAGAGAACAAAAGATGAAGAGATGTCGATGAAGATGGGACAGCGAGAGGAGCTGATTTGCTGGGTGTGGAGGGCATTTAAAGAACTGTGTTTATTTTCGTTTCTCTGGAAGCCTCGGGGGTCCAGGCTGAGCTAATGTCCTCCAAGGACGACATAACCAACCATTCAACTGCCACAGATACATGGGAACATCAGTCAGAAGATGGGACGGACTCGCTCTAGTATTTCTCAGGGAAGATTCTGGACACTTTTCAGGGTAGTTACATGGAGTCAGCCACTCTAATATCCTTACATTGTGGAAAGGGAGCCCAAGGGAAATGGATGTGCTCGGGGTCACACAGAAGGCTCCTGCTTGGGTTGGCAAATTGAGATTTCTGGTTGCTGGCAAATAGGTCTCTCTTCTGGCCTGGACACCGCCTCTGCCAGAGCTGTGGGATGTGACTGCCTTGCAAATGTCACGCAACAGTATGACACAGAACAGCCTAACGTGACTCTGGAGTCAGACAGACAAGGCTGTGTTTAAATCCTGCCTCTGCCCTCGCAGTAAAGCAGCCAGACATCTAAAAAGACAGGAGCTTGGTGGGGATGCCTGGGTGGCTCAGTCGGTTAAGTGTCTGCCTCCAATTTGGGTCACGATCCCAGGGTCCTGAGATCAAGTCCTGAATCCGGCTCCTTGCTCAGTGGGGAGCCTGCTTCTCCCTCTGCCCGCTGCTCCCCCTGCTTGTGCCCCCCCACTCTGACAAATAAATAAAATCTTTAAAAAAAAAAATATATATATATCATCAAAAAGATAGGAACTTGGTGGAAGAAACGAGAACCGCAGCGGGAGAGGTGGCAGGTGAGGCAGGGCTGAGAGCATTTCTATGGCCAAAGCCACCAGCGGTGGCCCCTCCTCAAAGCCAGACTGGAGGGTGAGGCTGCCTGGGTTCAGAGCCGGCTCGGCCGCTCGCTAGCAAGGTCATCTCGGACAAGTCAGTTTAGCTTCTTCATATCAAACTGTATCTCCCTCAAGGGAGCGGGAAGAGGAGCTGAGCAAGTGCAAATAAAGGACTTAGCACAACACTCGGCCAGTGTTCAGTGTTCCCTGTTACTGTTCGCTTCATTTCCAGGCTCTGTCCAGGTGCCTGCAGTGCTCACAGTGAGCCGGGAGAGGGAGGCCGGTGTGGGGCAACAGCCCGGGGCAGAGCTGGACAGTGCGGCCCCTCTGCTAAGCAGCCACGTTCTGGAATCAGTCAGGGAGGGCGCCGTCTCTGCCCTCCCGGGGCTGCTCTGAGGCGTGAAAACGGTTCGGTGAACGGAAGGGCTGAGGACCCTGAACGGACAGCCCCACCCTGGACCTCACCAGCCCCAAACCATCTCTCATGCGGACACCCTGAAGCAAAAGCCCTCCCCAACAGGCTGGCCTTTCCAGCGTGGCTCTCCTGACTCCCCCAGGACCCTCAAGCAGCCCAAGCTGCAGCATCACCCGGGATACCTCTCGTGGATGCTGGGGAAACTGAGGAGTTTCCCATCGGCGCCCTGAAAAAGCCAGTACTTTCCACCATTGTTGCTAAGCCTCAGGCAAAGGCCATGCCCAGTGTGCCGCCAGCTGCTGGATAGAAACTCCCAGAAAGGGACTGTCCGGCCCCACTAGCCCTGCCCTGTGCCTTCCCCGCTTAGGGCCAGCTACTACTCCACAGTACAAGTGTCCCACCATTGGTCCCACCTCCGGCAGCTCGAGTTTGAAATCCCCTCACGGCCCTTCCACTGTGAGGTCCCTCAGCCCTTCAAGGTTGCGGAGTCTCCTTTCACCCTAACCTTTCCCTCTGTCTGTCCTTCCACCTCTCCTAGACCCATCGTCTACCTGTGTTCTTGATCCTTCCCCTCTCATTTCTCAACTTGCCCTTCTCCCACGAGGCCTGACGCTGCTGCTCGTCACCTCCCCGACACCACTCCGTGGCCACCTGGCTGCTCCCTCTCCCGAGATCGCCTCTTCCTGTTGTTCCATCTCACTGTGGCTTCCCCGGTCTCTGTCCGTTGGCGAAGGACAGATGTGGCCCAGAGCGGTGTCTGCAGCAACCTGCTGTGCGCATTCTACACCTTCCCACGGTGACCCCGGCCAGGCGGGACTCCAGTGAGTGCCATCAAATGGACACGACCAGACTTTCAGCTGGAACCTAGGTCTCTCTCCAGAGCTCCAAGCTGACAGCTCCTTTGGAACAGCCACTGGCACCTTGCACTCTGCCCGTCTCTTCCCACCCACCATCCTCAGCCCTGCATTCTCCCTGGGCACACAGGCTGGGATTCTGTGCCCCCACCTCTCTCATGCAAGGCATGGTGCCTCCTCCCCAAGGACCTTATCCTCACCTGGACTGCCTTCTCTCAGGCGCTCGGAGCTCCTGACCTACTCACTGCAATGAATGGGCTCCCAACTGGCTTCTGACTCGTCTCTCTTCCCTTTCATTAACCCTTCATGCTGTTCTCTTTTAAGAACGGTATCCTTATCTTAAGTCCTGCTTTCAAAATCTTCAATGGTCTTTTCACCAACTACAGAAAAAAGTGAATATCCTGGTCTGGCAGGAAAGGAATTCCACAATCTGGCCCCATCCTACTTTCCAGCCTTAATCCTCTTTATACTCAAATTACCACCTCCACAGCTGCCAAATCCTGCTACACCCAACCCTCTCCCCCAAACCTCACAGCTCCCAGCCTCCGTGTCTTTCCCCCAGTATGTCCTTCTCCAAGTCTGCTCCCTTCCTCCAAAGTGCAGTTCAAATGCAGCCTCTGTCTTCCTCCCTGAAGCTTTCCCTCATGGTGATCTACCATTATTTTCCATCAACTGTGTTCTGCCGTTATTTTTTAAGTCTCTCATAAGACTGCTGGTAGTTCAGAGTTCAGCTCTCCATCCCCAGCACTCCACACCAGCTCACAGACCCACGGAGGGCAGGGACTGGATCTTTCATGTCTATCTTTCAGGCCTCAGTATCTAACACTGTGCCGAAATTTTCTTTAACCACAGTATTATTTTTTCTGTAACTTTGTCTCCTTCGCTAAATGATAAGCTCCTTGAGGTGAAGGATCATGTCTTACCAATCCTGCCATATATGCACTTAGCCCCAAGCAGAGGACCTTGCAAATAAAACAAAGTCTGCAGCATTGAATGAGCACCTGGAATGAGCTCAAACCTCACACAGCAAGTGTAAACAACTACCCAATATTTTTTTAAACCAAGCTTTCTCCATCCCAGGCCTACATTAACATTAACCTACATTAACCTACATTAACTGACATCCTTGTCAGTTCAGTACAGGGCTACAGATGGTGCAAGGTCAAGTTTACAGAGAGGCATGAGGCACAGTCTCTCCACAATAGCAGGAATATGACAATCATGCAGGTGACTATTCTGCCTGAGCAAATTCCATTTCTTGAGCCCGGGGAAGAACACCAGTCTAAGTCCCCAAACCGGCCCAGGAGGCTGCCGACAAGAAGAGCCCTAAAGGCCATGTTGTTACCATCCTTCCTTGGCTGCCTGCTCCCGAGTCCCCAGAAGCATCAGGATCAAACAGGATTCTGAGACTGGCGGGTCTCCAGCTGCCCACCCCCCAAGCTCACCTCTTACAGAGTGTGATTTATTTCATAGGAAAGCTCCTTGGGCAGGTTACCACAGGAGTCCTGGCAAATACAGACTGAAACCCTCTCCAAGAGAAGGCAGAGAGGCAAAAGATCAACCTGTAGTCAGGAAGGAGGAAAATCCAAGTGTTCCAGGTGGCCTCTTCTGCCGGTGTTCACCTTTCTCAATTCCAAATGTGGGCAAAGAAGGTTAGGAGGCTGATTGCGCTCTCATTTTGTTCCTCTATTAAACATTTATAGAGTCACAGAACTTTCCAATTTCTAGCTGTGTATTCTTGGGCAAGTCCCTTACCTCTGAGATACTTCCTCATCTACAGAACAAAGATAATGATCTTTGCTCTGCCTCCCTAATAGGGCAGGCTCAAGTGAGAAAATGCATTTGAAAAAGCTTTCTTTCTTTTTTTAAAGATTTATTTACTTATTTTTTTAAGTCATCTCTACACCCAACATGGGGCTTGCAGTTAACAACCCCGAGATCAAGAGCTGCGTGCTCTGTGGACTGGTCCAGCCAGGCATCCCTCAAAAGAGCTTTCGAAACAGAGAAGCCCTATGGTATTATTGTTACTCACATTATCTGCACCAACCCTCTAATTTCCCGGCTAAGAAAACCCAAGCTCAGAAAGATCACATGGTAGCATTCAGGACAAGAACTCAGATCTTCTGATTCGGAGTACCTGTTACACACCAGTGTCCTAACTGCTGGTATGATCTCTGTACCTTTAATGGATTTTTTTTTTTTAAGATTTTATTCATTTACTTAAGAGAGAGAGAGCAGGAGCAGGGGAGGGGGAGCAGAGGGAGTAGGGATCAATTGCCTGATCAATTGCAAGACGCTGAGATCATGACCTGATCATAATCAAAGACGCTGAAATCATGACCTGATCATGATCAAAGGCCGACGCTTAACCCACTGAGCCATCCTGGTGCCCCTGGATTATCTTTCTCCCTTCCAGCTTGTGTTAAGAAAAACCTACTTAAGTCTTAGATTAAAGGAAAAGATGGTTCCTGGCTAGAGTGAAATGCTGAGTAGTTGAGACAACCTCACGAATCCCTCCCCGGTTTCGAAGTCCCAGCTCGGGGAAACTTAGCAGCCTTGTGCTGTCCACACGGGGGCCACTGCTGGGTTCTTGTGGGCGAGGGTGGGTGGGGTCCCCGGTGCCAGCGTCTTCAACAAGCCCCGAATCTCACAGGCGGGTGAAGAGGTTCCAAGAAGGAGTGAGGGGCCCGCCTTCACGGCGGCGGGTGCAGGGCGGTGGTGTGGAGCGAGGGAAAAACGCAGATTCTAGTTTCATGAGGGTGTTCCCTGCCCCTTGCCCGGAGACATGCCAGAGACTGAAGATACGAAGACGCCTTTCCAGACCGTGGGAAGGTCAGAAGTCCCCTTTCCCTCCCCAGAACCCATTCTCTCCGTCAGAGGAGTTATGTTTATTTTTCTAAACTCCAATATTTCCCAGGCCGGCAACCGGCTCTGGGCCACCCAATGGCCCCTTGGGAAAAGTAGTTCGATTACGCTTTCAGGTAAGTTCCCTTCCTCTCGCCCGCCAGCGCCTCTCATTCTCGGTAACTCCAAATTTTAGAGGGTTCCACAAGCGCCCAAAAAGTTGAAGTCGCGGCAGTCCCTGTCATCAGGTGTCCAGCGTCCCGGAGAGGCGTGGGAGCGAAAGACTACACCTCCCAGCGGCCACCGCGCGTCTCAGTGCGCAGGCGTAGCCGCGCCTCGCTACCCCTCCCCCTCCTCCAACTGCTCCCTTCGGTCCGTTCCCGTATTCCCCCCATCAGTTCCAATGTCCCCTCTGCCTCTCCGGCACTTCACACTCACCGCGAACTCGCGGCGTCGGATACAGCCGCTGCGCCTTTTCCAGGAAGCGGAGCGCCCGGTCTGGCTGGTTGCTCTGGATGGCCTTGAGGGCGATGTTAATACAGCGCTCGGCTTCATCCTTGTTGGATTCCATGGCGGAACCAGAGCGCGGAACCAGGGAGGGGGAGGCCGGGCGAGCGGAGGGCTGCGCCAGCAGCCGGCACGTCGCGGGGCAGGCGGGCGCAGGTTGATGACACAAACCCCTCGCCCCTCCTTTTCCGAGCTTTGAGCGAGAGTTGAGCGAGGGCGGAAGTGCTACCGTATGTCTTCTAAGAGGGGGACGGCTAAGAGAGGTATTAACGAAGGTGCATGCCCAACATTCCTGGATTCCAGAGGGTCCTATTAGGAGGTCTTAAAGTTGCATATGCTTGCACGTTTTTGGTAGTAACTCTGTGAGTTTGAGACGAAGGTCATTTATTCATTCGTTCCAGAGATACTTGCGAGGTTGGGTGTACAGTGGTGAACAAAACAAAGCCCCTGCCCTCATAGAACTTATATTCGTGTGTGTGTGTGTGTGTGTGTGTGTGTGTGTGTGTGTGTGTGTAGGGTGGGGGTAGGAGAGAGACCGAAATACTCAGATAGACAAATGCTATGAAGAAAATAAAGAAAAAAGGAAATAGAGAGTGGTAGGTGATATTTTATTTTATTTGTAAAGATTTTATTTATTTGACAGATCACAAGTAGACGGAGAGGGAGAAGCAGGCTCCCCGCTGAGCAGAGAGCCCCATGCGGGCTGGATGCGGGGCTCCATACGGGGCTCGATCCCAGCACCCTAAGATCATGACCTGAGTGGAAGGCAGAGGCTTAACCTACTGAGTCACCCAGGCGACCTGGTGGGTGATATTTTAAATAGGCTGATCAGAAAACTCTCAGAAGCTGGCATTTTAACAAATCTGAATTCAGCAGAAAGAGCAGGTACTCCAGATAAGACTCTCTGGAGGGATGATGGTCCAGGCAGAAGGAAGAGTTTGCAAAGGTTCTTGACACGGAAATTTTCTTGGTGAGTTATTACAGGATCAACGAGGAGCATGTAGATTTACACTGCAGAGTGGAATCCGTTCTATCAGGCTTTCTTTCAAGCCTGCCACTCCAGTGAAAGCAGCCTTGTCAAGGTTACCCACATTGCCAACTCCACTGGTCACCACTAGTCCTTCTACTGGACTTTCCTGCAGGATTTGGTAAGAGGCTACTACTATAATCCAGGTGAGAATTACTGGTAACTCGGAGCAGGGTAATGGTGGAGGTGGTGGGAAGTAGTCAAATTTTAGATATATTTTGAAGACACAAATCAAACGAGTTTGCCAGTGGATTGGATGTGGGATGTGAGGAAGAGAGGAGTTGAGAATAGATTTCAGGGTTCTGGACTGGTCAGTGTGAGAACAAAGTCTGCCTTTACTGAAACTGGAAAAACTGGGGGAAGATGGAGAGGAGCAGTTTGGTAAAGGGGACATTAGATGTTTGATTTAGAGTGTGTCAAGTTTGTGATGCCTTTTAGAGTCAAGTGGAGATGTCAGGTAGGAAGCTGCATATTTGTAGGGTTTAGGAAAGAAGATGGGGATGGAAATACAATTTTGGAAGATAACAGATGGTATTAAAGCTATGGGACAAATGGACAAGGGCAGGTAAATGGTATTTACAGTTCTGGCCCTGGATGCATTGAGGAAGAGAGGGTAGATAGGAAAGAATATTAGTCTGATTACTGAGTCCTGTGGCTCGCTTATTTACAGGTCTGGGAGAGGAGGAGGAACCAGGAAGGGAGAATGAAGAAGCAGCTTGTAAGGAAGAAAATGAGTTCTCAGAAGTCAAGTGAAGCAAATGTTTCAAGAGGGAGGACAAGGTCCCACTTTGGCAAACCCTGTGGGGAGGCCAAGAAGCAGGATGACTGAGAAACAACCCCTGGATGTGACCGTGTGGAGGTCAGTGGTGACCTTGACAGGGTTCCTGTCAGTGGATGGTAAAGGTGAAAACCTGCTGGGAATGAATTCGAGAGACTGTGGGTGAGGAAGAAGTGGATTGGTGGTGGAGAGGAACGTGGAGAAGTTTTTGGTTTTGGTTTTTTAAAATCTGTGATAGGAATCATTTAAGTGGTCAAGAAATGTTGGTGATGCGGGAGAGAGGGGAGATAATTACAGCAGTCGGTGGGGGATCTGGGGCACTAGTGAAGGGATGGCCTTAGACAGCTGTGTGGACGCCTCTTGGGCTTCCGGGAGGGAAGGCGGTGTGCTAGGGACACGCAGGGCAGCTGGTAAATTTGGAAATGAGAACATAAGGACATTCTTTACAAATAGGTTTTATTTTCTCTGTGTCATAAGAAGCAGGGCATCCTTGGCTCCACATGCTGATTCCTTGGAAATCTCTTCACATCCAGCTTTCCTTTCCATCCCCTCAGTTCCCTTCCTAAGGGCAAATGCTTCGGCCTGCCAGCTGGCCTGCAAGAGAATAAAATTTGCCTGGTGGAGCAAGAAATCAGCCCCTCCTTCGGAAGACAGCCCTACCCTTGGAGAGAAGGCCTCCACACATGGATGCGTCCCTAACATATGTTAATGGATAAGCACTAGGACCCCTCTCAGATAGCCTTTGTGAGGTGTGTTGATCTAGGACCGCCACGCCCCCCATCTTCCCATCTTCCCCTCTTCCACCAAGTATCCTGAAGTTTCCTCTTCCATTTCCTGAGTATCCCGAGGCCCCTCTTCTCTGGCTGACCACAGGTCCTTCACTTTGTGAAGAGGACACTTGTGGAAAAAGAGGCCTGCAATTTCATTGTGTTAAGGAATGATCACCCAGCTACTGGCTGGTGAGCCGTCTTCTTTCCGGCAACACATATAAATGACAAAACCTTACTTAAATTTTGAGTCTGTAGTCGGTAATTTGGCCTGGTTGGCAGGGTCTGGAGCAGTAAGGCTCTGGAGAGACGGGCTGAGCCTGTGTATGTGGTAGGACTTTTCTGCATTCCTCTTCTTCCTTCCTCTCTGCAGCTGAGCTGGGGTTCAGAATTGTTTCAATTCAGGAAGCCTTTGTTGTTTCAGAAGGGATTATAAACTGCACCTCAATGCTGGTCTGACTAGCCTCCATGTTATTAATCCTTACCTTTCTTCTGGATCTCAAACTGGGTGTATTATTTTTGTCTTGAGGCAATTTGACTTTCTATGGGTCCTTCTCAGTCCAAAGGCCAGGAAGGGAGCCACACTCCTGCTCAGTTCAAGTTAAATATTATGGTCCTTGGTCTATCAATTTTGTTTAAAAATGGAACTGGCATGCCAGCTTGGAATTACAGTTTCTCCTTGATAGTTCTTGAAGCCAAGATGTCATGATTTTGATCTGAGGGAAATATTGGAAATGTCTCTCCTGACTAGCTGGGATCCCGATATTTGTGGGAGGATAAGGCTCAAAAAGGGTGGGGGAAAAAGTCCTTAATTGCCTCCATAGATACCTAGGAGAAGACACTGGGGAAATCAATCTGCAAATGACTCTCAGCATCTCCTCATTTTGCTTCTAGAGCTGACACCGTCTTTGTGTTCGATGACCCCCAGCCTCCGTATTTCTCTCCTCTGCGGACACCAAGAATACAGTCCGACCTTACCAGGCTTTAATCTCCTGTCGTCCCTTCCCCATCTCTAAGACAGTTCTCCCCAGTCCTATCTATCTGCCTGTCCTCCTAAGTTATTTCCCATCTGGCCAAGCTAACCTGCTCTTCGGGCTCAGCTTCACCTCCATCTCTGTGAAAAGGTAGAATTAATTTTTTTTTAAGATTTTATTTATGTATTTGACAAGAGGGAACACAAGCAGGGAGGAGAGGGAGAGGGAGAAGCAGGCTTTCCCTTGAGCAGGGAGCCCAGTGTGGGGCTCCATCCTAGGACCTTGGAATCATGACCTGAGCCTAAGGCAGATGTTTAATGACTGAGCCACCCAGGCGCCCCAAAGTAGAATTAACAGCCAGATGTGTATTTGGGAAGCCAGGCACTGTCCAGAACTCAAGGGATTCAGAATGCACCATGACTAAAGGACAGCGCCCAACCTTGGGGAGCTCACAGTCTAATAGGCGAGCTCGATATTAACGAGAACACAGTGTGGCAAGTACGACAGACAAGGCTCAGGAAGGGAAGTTGCTAGTTGTGTGTGTAGAATCCTCGATGACATCTGAGGCAAGATCTGAGGCTGGGAAGGGACCTCCTCCTCCGTCAGTCTGGCCTCTCCATGGACCCTCACCTTCACTGCCCTCCACAGCTGGCACACCTGTCTCCGGGAAAATCAGGATGGAGATTTTGCCCCTATATTCCCCATGGCCTGAGCACAGGGCCTGATACCTACTATGGGCTCAAACAAATGAATAGTAAGTGAATCCTAGAGACAGGTTTTTCTCTCTCTAAACAGTTGAGTTTCCCTGAACTAGCCAAGGGGCTAACTTCCTGCCTAAAACTTCAGGAGGAATTGCCAAGTCAGTGGAGTATCCCCCACTCCCTGTCATTTGCTCTTTTGCTCGCTGGTTCCCCAGTGTCCCTTGCTGCCCAAATGTGACCCACCAAGCCCTTCAGAGAGCTCCAGGCTCCAAAATCTTTCCCTGAGAAACTACTCTTATTGATTAAACCATGGTACACAGTGGAATCCTATGCAGCTGTGGGAATGGCTGGGAGGCTTTCCAACGTATGCCTTTTGTTTTTAAAGATTTTATCTATCTATCTATCTATCTATCTATCTATCTATCTATCTATCTATGAGAGAGAGAGAGGAGGGGGAAGAGGGAGAGGGACACAAGCATACTCTGCGCTGAGCTTGACACCCGATGCATGGCCCGATCCCATGACCCTGAGACCATGACCCAAGTCGAAACCAAGAGTGGGATGCTCAACTGACCGAGCCACCCAGGCACCCCTGTATACCTTTTAATGTTAGGGTTGATCTTGGAGCCATGTGAACGTTCACATATGGGAAAAGAAAGAAGAAAACCTAAACCTCACACCGAAGATAGTGAAAATTCACCTGTGTGTGAATGATTGACGGGTGATTGAATATTCAATTTGATTTTCAACAAATTGTTGAATGAATGCATAAATATTTCCCCATCACATCTTTGGATCTCTGCTCTAGTCTTTTGCCTTCTCACTTCCCCTAGAGAAAAAGGAGGTCTTGACACCTAGGCGGGGCTGGAGACTGGAGAACAGCACAGAGCACACGCAGCCCTTTATTTTAAAAATTTTATTTTATTTATTTATTTTTTTAAGATTTTATTTATTTATTTGTCTCAGAGAGAGAGAGAGCCAGAGAGTGAGCACAGGCAGAGTGGCAGGCAGAGGCAGAGGGAGAAGCAGGCTCCCTGCCGAGCAAGGAGCCCGATGTGGGACTCGATCCCAGGACGCTGGGATCATGACCTGAGCCGAAGGCAGCTGCTTAACCAACTGAGCCACCCAGGCGTCCCTAAAAATTTTATTTTTTTTACTTGACAAAGATCACAAGTAGGCAGAGACGCAGGCAGAGAGAGAGGAGGAAGCAGGCTCCCCGCTGAACAGAGAGCCTGATTTGGGACTCAATTCCAAGACCCTGAGATCATGACCTGAGCTGAAGGCAGAGGCTTAGCCCACTGAGCCACCCAAGCACCCTGGGCAGCCCTTTCTACCAAACCTGTCTCCCCATAGGTAACCCACCAAGCACAGGTTCTTTGATTCAAAGTCCTTTCACTTGAATGATCTTTACTCCTAATTTGCCCTGGGGAAGACATGGAGCTGGTGTTAGCATTTTATAGTTGGGAAGACAAGTCAAGTCAGGCTTTATGTGTTTGGCCTTGAACCTGGGAGAACCTAGGTTTTTAGGATAGATTCCTATACCATATCTCCACCCTAGATCCCTTTCCTGGGTCCAGATCCCCCCCCTTTTTTTTTAAAGTTAACGTTTCATATATTCTTTTTTTTTTTTAATTTATTTATTTGTCAGAGAGAGAGGGAGAGAGAGAGAGCGAGCACAAGCAGAGCGGCAGGCAGAGGCAGAGTGAGAAGCAGGCTCCCTGCCGAGCAAGGAGCCCGACGTGGGACTCGATCCCAGGACTCCGGGATCATGACCCGAGCCGAAGGCAGCCGCCCAACCAACTGAGCCACCCAGGCGTTCCCTTTTTTTTTTTTTTAAGGTTTATTTATTTGAGAGGGAGCGAGAGCAAGTGAGAACGAGCAAGCACGTGAGTGGGGGAAGGGCAGAGGGAGAGAATCTTCAAGTAGCACCGACCGGATGCGGGGCTCAATCTCACGACCCTGAGATCATGAACTGAGCCGAAACCAAGAGTCAGACGCTTAACTGACTGAGCCACCAAGGCACCCCTGGGTCCAGATCCATATACCTGAGTACCCATCAGACATTTCTACTGGGATGTCTTAAGCACCTGAGCATGTCAAAGAAGCCTCCTCTTCCTCCAGCCACACCTGGTTCTGTTTTCATTTCCAAAGAGGAGCGCTACCATATACTCCGTTACCTAAACAGAAATCTGGGTGTTATCCTTAATTATTCTCTCTCCCTCATCATCCTCCAACTTACATGACCCCACCCCCACCCCCCGACCTGACATAGACATCTCCCAATTCTGTTAGCGAGTCCATCTCTGCAGCCATTGCCCTAATCCAGGCTCCCAGCATCTGCTAACTGGATTATTATAGCAGTCTCCAACCTGGATCCCACTCCAATCCCATCTGTGGCTTTGCATGTAAAGTCATCATTCAAAAATGCAAAGCTCATTACGTCATCTTCCAGCTTAAAATCTTTCAGTGGCTCCTAATTATAATTAAGATAAAGTACCAACTCCTTAAGGGTCCTACAGGATCTGGTTCTATTTTTTTCCTCTCATAAAGCCATCTGGGTTTGGTATTTTTTGTCGTAAGTAGATTTTTAAACTACTGATTCACTTTATTATAGCCAATTCAGATTTTAAATTTTTTCTTGTGTTATATTTTCTAGGAAACTATCCGTTTCAAATTTATTGGCATAAAATTGTTCCTAATATTGTTTTTAAACTTCTGTAGTATCTAGTTATATACATTTTAAGTTGTCTAATATTTTTTATTTTTGTTCTTTTTATTTTTTTGGGTGATTTTTTTCCCCAACTTCTTTTAAAACTTTTGAACTTCTAAAACTTTTCATTTATTTATTAAAAGATTTTATGTATTTATTTGAGAGAGAGAGAGAGTAGGGGGAGCAGGAGAGGGAGAAGCAGGCTCTCCATTGAGCAGGGAGCTCGACACAGGGCTCGATCCCAGGACCCTGGTATCATGACCTGAACCTAAAGCAGAGGATTAACCAACTGAGCCACCCAGGCACCCTTTTTCCAACTTCTTGAGGCAGGAGTTTAGGTTACTGTCAGCCTACCATCTGTAAGTAAGTATGGAAGTTAAGTTTTAAGTTTTCCTTTAGCTGTGTCCCACAAGTCTTAATATTTAGTATTTTCATTATCATATTCAGTTCTAAGCACTTTAAAATTTCCATCATGGGGCGCCTGGATGGCTCAGTCAGTTGTGCGCCTGTCTTTGGCTCAGGTCGTGATTCCAGGGTCCTGGGATTGAGCTCCCGTGCTGAGCAGGGAGCTTGCTTCTCCCTCTCCTTCTAACCCTCTCCCCGCTCTTTTTTGCTTTCTCTCAAATAAATAAAATAAAATAAAATTTCCATCATAATTTTTTTCTATAACCTATGTGTGTTCTAAAATCATCAAATGCATTTTTAATCTGTGTGTGTGTGTGTGTGTGTGTGTGTGTGTGTGTGTGTGTGAAGATTGCCCTATTCATTCATTCTTAGGTCACAAAATCACTCCCCAATCTGTCCTGGATACTCCTTAGAACTCAGTTCCCAGAAACATACTTTTTTGGCCTTTGGATCTTTGCAAGCACAGTGACTTCTGCTTGTCCCCGGTTGTTAGCTCCTGCTCAACTTACAGACCTTAGTGACTTTTTTTTTTTTTTACCTTAAAAATAAATCATTTCCTCTGTAAGCCTGACTTGAGCTCCCAAATCTGGACTGGGTGGCCCTTCTGCTGTTCTAAGTGCTCTCATACCAGCGTGTACTTAACCTTGTTGTTTCCTTTCTCTAGAACACAAACTCCTTGAAGACCTTGCTCAGTGCCTGGCACACAGAGGTGAGCAGTAAAGAGTTGTGGAGTGAACAGAGTAACTCACACCCTCTCATTTGCCGGTAAAAATTCCTATTCCGGAGCCACAGGAACAATCCCCAAGCATTGCTCCTTTCCGCTTCTCAATTATAATCCTATCCATACCGTTTCTCTTCATGGTTAGGGTCCATCTCTGGCTGTTCATCCTGCCCCCCACCGTGCCACCCTGGTCCCTGGGGGGCCTACTCTCAGGAGCAGGGCTGGGGTGTGGCTGGATTCAGGGAGCCTCCCCTCACCTGCTCCAGACCATACTCCCTGTGCTTAGCCTTCTTGCCAGCAGGTGGCATTTGAAGCCTGAAAGCTGAACTCGAGCCTTTGGTCCGTCCTTCCTTCTATAATAAGCCTCTTGGGGGCACATAATCTGGTTTGGGCCGGGCTCACGCTTGGAGAGGATGTTTCAGCTGGGGGATCTGGCTGCTGGCTCCCAGGCTGCTGTCCCTTCTTTCTATCTGGTAGCAGCCGTGGTCTGGACTTCTCCTTCCTTAGCCTCCAATTCATTTCAAGTGCATATACTTCAGCCAGAGCTAAAATTAGGTGGGGCACTAAAAGCTATTAATACGATGATTTTTGAAGAGTACACATGTCCTTAAGCCCATTTTTCTTAGTAATTCTCTCTCTGTATTCTCTCTGCTTGTGCATGATGCTGAGCCCAGGCTTGCAAGGAAGCCCAGTAGCCTGGGTCCCCCACTCAGTTTCTTTCCCTTCCTGAAGCCTAAGGGCTAGAGCTGGACAATTCTTTGTTTTTTAAAGAAGTGAAAAACAGCAGCAAACAGAGAGAACGGCTGTGGGTAGGTGGGATCAATTTACTGAGGCGTTGCTAATACTGCTTTTACATTGTCCAGGAGTAGTTATAACATCAGCTTTTGGTGGTGGACTGTTTCTTTGACCATGTCACTGCTCTGGGTCTGAACTTTGGGAGTGACGATCTCACAAACATTACATCAATTACAGCAGTGTTGTTAGGGGCGGGCCCGTGAGCCTTGGGAGGCAGAGGAGGGGCGACTCATCTTGTCAGGAAGATGGCCCAGGTGGGCCTCTCAAGCAGGGGACAGCTGGAGTGGAGGCTTGAAGAAGGGGAGATTATTCTATGCAGGCAGAACAACAATCTGAATGAACAGAGAACCACGTTATCAGCCTTTTGTGTTCCCCCGTGCTCCCAGCCTATCCCTAATGCTGCCTCGTGGAACCCTCTCAGCCCGCTCCCATGCCGCCTTGTTCAAAGACTCCTTTGGGGGACCCTGGCCTCCTCTGGGTGACTTAGCTGGTACCTCTCACCTGCACCTTTAACCCAACTGTGCCAAAGAATGGCCATCCTGTGTTCTTGAGCACCTGAACCCCCGGTGCTGCCTCGGGCACTCCTGGTGGCTAAAGGAGCTCGGTTGGAATTCCGTGTACCTGTGATGGGTGAGGGCCCTTGACGCTGGGTTTCAAGATGTAGGGAAGATCTTTACCCTCCCCTGCTGTGCTCTGCCTTTCAGCTTCAGTGAACCCAGCCCATCAGCAGATCTCTTCTTGCAGGGAAACGACTGCCCCATGAAGGCTGTGAATGGGACTTCTCTTTCAGGCTGGAGAAACCAGGATTGTGGAGAACAGTGACTTGGAGATCCTGGGACCAATTTAAGACAAGCTCACATTTTGCTGATGCCTCAGCTCCGGAGCAATGAGCAAGGCAAAGGCTACACTTGGGTGCCAGGAATTCCAATCCCAAGAACAGAGAGAAAGAGCGGAAGGTAGATGAGGTGGGTGAGCGGCAAACTCCTCTGAGAGAGAACGGAATCTGCTCCCAGAAAGGATGTTGGAAATGAGGCTATTAGCTTGCTCTGGAGAAAATGCTGGGGTTGATACTGTCACAGGGGCACAGACCCAGGCCTCTGCTCTTATTTGGCAGATAAACCCTCCCTGGCAACTTGCAGGCCTCTCAGGAAGCACTGGAGTTTTGGTGTGGAGGTTATTACACTGGACTGGAGATGCTCTGATGCCAGGGAGCATCACCGGGAGGCTCTCGAGGCTACAGGAATTCTGGAAGAGAAGTGAACGAGAGGCTTTTGGACCTGGAGGAAATCTGAGAGCCCATTAAAGCTCAACCCTGGCATCTTAGAGTTAGGAAACAGATGGGAAATTGCTTGTTCAAGGCCACCGGAGTTCGTGAGAGTGGAGTCCATATAAAACACCGGGTGCTAGGCCTCTTAAATGGAGGTCCACCACACCGGGGGATTCTCATATACTCTCCCGCCCCATCTTTGTTCCTAATCGTGGGGTCTGAGTTATCAAGGAATGTGCACCTGGCCCAAGATGAAACGCCATCCAAACTGTGTGGGGACAGCGCCACCGGTAAGCTAATGCCCTCACTTTTTGTGTCTACAGTTGCCCTTCAATAGAAAGAACCAGACACTGGTAGAAAGAAAACACGTCTGCTGCTAGCAGGATCTCAAACCCAGTGGAGAAATGAAAAGAGAAGTACCCCAGAGGATCCTAAAATAAAAGACGTAAGAGCTTTTGGCGGGTTGGTGGGGGGAGTTTACTGCAGACTATTATAATTAAAGTGATATTTTACAAGTGTTTAAGACAGCGGGCAGACCGGCTGTGAGCCAGGCCTCGGCTTCAGAGACGCACTCCTGGAGGGAAATGACACTTGCAGGGAACACAGACTCAGTCACTGCTGCTCGTCAGGCACCGAGTGGTGGCGGAGTCCTCTCAGGGAGCCCGAGAGCCGTGAAGCAGCTGCTGGAAATTCCAAACCCTGCTCCATTCCCGCTGTGCGTATCACCTGCCTGGAGCAGGCCTCACAGCCTCCCTGGGGACCGACATGGATCCTTTCCCTGGCCCAGGCTTCCCACTGCTCAGACTGCCCGGCTCCTCCTCAGGACTGTTCATCACAGTCTTCCTTCTGCCCTTCAGACATCTGCCCAACTTGTGGCTTAAAATCACCAGCGGGAGGAAAAGCAAGGAATGCTCCCGATGTAGATCCACAGCAAAAAGGACTGAAGAACTGAGCGGTCGCCAGGGTTGGCAGGTATGTGGATGGTTCCCTGCATTCTTTATCCATAGGGTGCTTGAAGGCATAGTGCTGAGGAAGGTGCCAGAAGTCTGACTTTTTAGGACTTGCTCATGTTTCTGAGAACCTGTGGGGATGATCACTGGGCAGAAGCAGAGCCTAGAAGAAACGCCGAGCCAGGGAAGAGGGGAGAGGGAAGACTGGTTGAATCCTGAGATCATTCCCAAGAGGAAGGGAGCACTACTTCCAGAAGCAGCAGCCGGAAGGGTTGTGCCAAGGCTCTGTCCCAGGGGTCAGGGTGCACTGGGTGGAGGAGGAGGTCCCTCCTGCAGTTTTGCGTTACTGTTTAGGCAAAGCGAAGTCCCAGGCAGTTTCCTGTGCACATTTCCACATGGCCTGCATGAGGCGGGTGAAGCCCATGTCTTTGGGCTTCTCGAGGCCTCTCATCAGCCGCTGCTTCATGATGGAAACAAATTCCTTATTGCTCAGCTCCCCATTGCCTAGAGGAAGAGGCAAACACAAGAGGGATAAGTGAAGGCCTTGGAACAAAGACACTGAGAAAATTCCATCGTTCACACAACGTGGGTTCCAAAGCCCAGTGTACTCTCACAGCCAAATTCAAACAAATGGTTTGCTCCTTCCTTGATGTTTCTGATTACAACTCGGTGACAGTTTAGTGTGTGTGACAAAAGTTGAACAAGAATATACTGTAGGTCAGGTCCTGTACTAGGAATTGAGAATAAAGAGGTAAATAGGACTTTGTCCCTTGAGATACTCCCAGGTTGTGGGAGAGACAAATACATTATTTCAACAGTGCGGTAAATGCCATTGTGGGGTAAAGAGAAGATGTTCTGTGGGCACAGAGGAAGGGATTGAACCCGGGCTGGGGGTGGTGTAGTACAGAGGCATAAAGGCTTCCTGGAGGTGACTCCTAAGTTGAATCCCAAAGGATAAGCAGAAATTGGCCAAGTAAAGGGGAGTGGGACGGGGAGGCATTCCAGGTAGTGGCAAGAGCATAAAGGCACAGGCAGGGAGCAAGGCGACTCTGAGTAGTTAGAGAGTACACACATGGGTGGGGAAGTAAACGGAAGAGGCGGGCAGGAGACAGGTCCCCAGAGGTCTTGTATTTTCACTAAAGGGTTTGTGCTTTATCTTCTAGGCAGTGGAGCACCAGGAAAGGACTGCAAGTAAGTGAGATGGAGTTAAAGATTTCCATTTTGGGTGGATTCCTCTGGCTGGATATATGTGGATGGGACTGGAGAACGGCAGTAGGGAGTCAGTCAGGAATAGTTCAGGTGAGAGAGGGGGATGCGGTTCATGGTGAAAACCGAAATTAAAATCTGGTTTTGGGTTAAACCCATCTTTTCATGGCCTCCCATTCCACCCTCTTCAGTGACAGACTTTCAGGTCTGGAGAGGAACTTGGAGAACATCTCATTTAACCAAAGGTCAACCTCTCAAGCCACACGGAAGAGTAACCACTTCAATAGTAGAGGATAGTTACCCATTGACTACATGCCCAGGAGTAAATGTCTGCTTGAAAGAATGGCAGCCATTACTGATGGTGATAAGGACAGGAAGAGGAAACCATAAATAGGTTTATGGATAGGAATACCATATAGGTATAGGTATGGAAACCATTTCTATACCTATAGGTATAGGAAACCATAAAACAGACTTTTACTAATGATTGATCGGTCTGGAAAGAGACTGGAAAGAAGAACTTCTGTACTTCTGTATAGAGTACCTGAAAACCTACACTGGCTCATGTTTTCTGGCTGAAGGGAGCATGGACAGCCTCAAAGATACCTCACAGCAAGATCAAACAAACAAGTAAATCCGGGGAGGCCTAACCTATGGTACTGGAAGTCAGGAGGGGACTGCCTGTGGGAGAGGAAGTGGCTGGAAGGCAGCACCAGGTCCTGTTTCTGAACCAGGACCTCTGTGGTCCTGCCAATGTGATGTTTCTGGATAATACTGCTTACACAGGTGTGTTCAGTTTTTTAAGAATTCAGCAAGCTGCATACTTAATGATATTTGCACTTTTCTGTATATGTATACTTCAACATAAAGAGTTAAAAAGTAGCCTGGCTGGCTGAAAAGTGATCAGTTGATATGGCTTGTTAAAGAATGTAATTAAAAGGGGGCTCCTGGGTGGCTCATTGGGTTAAAGGCTCTGCCTTCGGCTCAGGTCATGATCTCAGGGTCCTGGGATTGAGCCCCGCATCCAGCTCTCTGCTCAACGGGGAGCCTGCTTCCTTCTCTCTCTCTCTCTCTGCCTGCCTCTCTGTCTACTTGTGATCTCTGTCTGTCAAATAAATAAATAAAATCTTTAAAAAAAAAAAGAAGAATGTAATTAAAAGGGCACCTGGGTGACTCAGTCAGTTAAGCACCTGCCTTCAGCCTCAGGTCATGATCCCAGGGTCCTGTGATGGAGTCCTGGTAGGGCTCCCCACTCAGCAGGGGGTCTACTTCTCTGTCCTCCTCCCAACTCGTGCACACACTCTCTCTCAAATAAATAAATAAATAAATGAATAAATTTAAAAAACCTTTTTAAAAAATATAATTAAAAGGATTAAAAAAGGTCCAAATGAGATTCTTAATGTTTTTATAAAGAGAGGCTTAAAAAATCTGAGGTCATTTAGACTGCCATGGGATTTGCTTCCTTCTTCCCTAGAGCCAGGGCTAATCAAGGTGAATGGCTTACTTATGAAGCAGGTACATGACTGAATTGTCATTTGTGTGCACTTGTGATCTGTGAGTGCAACTCTAAATTCTCAAGTCAACAAGTCTGAAAAGTCAATGTTCTTTGGCATTCTGACCTAAGATCTAGTGCGTAAAAATAGCAATGGATTTTTAATTTAATATATACTTCGTTTTTCTATAGATTAAGAAAATAAGCCCCAGAGATGTTAAATTATTTTTTAAAAGGTGGATTCAAGTAGATACTAACAGAACCTCCTTCTAAAAGGTGGGAAAATCAAATTTCATTTCTCAGGCCTTCCTAGGAGAAGAGGGGAGCTGTGAGGCTTCTTGCCTTTATTCCCATGTTTACTTTGCAGACCAGCTCTCTGGCTTCAAAAATTATAAAATTGTGGATTTTGGAAAAAACTCAAGCCACCCAGAAGTGATTAGGATAAAAACCAAAATCTAAGGAACGGTAACCTCTCTAGAGCAGTGTTGTTCCTTAGAATCTTCTTTGATGAGGGAAATTTTTTTTTTTAAAGATTTTATTTATTTGACAGAGAGAGATCACAAGTAGGCAGAGAGGCAGGCAGACAGAGAGAGAGGGAAGCAGGCTCCCTGCTGAGCAGAGAGCCCGACGCAGGACTCGATCCCAGGGCCCTGAGATCATGACCTGAGCTGAAGGCAGCGGCTTAACCCACTGAGCCACCCAGGCGCCCGAGGGAAATTTTTTTATTTGTGCTATTTAAGACAGTAGTCACTGGTCACATGCAGCTACTGAGTACTTAAAATGTGGCTACAGAGACCAAGGAACTGACTTTTAAATTGTTTTTAATTTTAGCTAATTTAAATTTAATACCCACATGAAACTAATAGAATATCATGTCAGACAGGGCAGCACTAGAAAATGACCCACCCCTACATGAGGGTGAGGCCATCTTCTTGCCCTAACCCTGCAGTTTTCTTCCACTCAGACCTTGGTTGTGGGTCCAGGTGGGAGGTTTAAATAACTCAAGTTCAACTAGACAACTTCAATAACTCAAGTTAATGACATCTGTTATGTGCAAAGTACTATCCGAGGTCCTGTGGAGGGGTCCAACGGAATAAAGGACTTGCAATGACCCTTAAAAAGCTCACAATTGGGGCGCCTGGGTGGCTCAGTGGGTTAAAGCCTCTGCCTTCGGCTCCGGTCGTGATCTCAGGGTCCCAGGACTCTGGGATCAAGCCCCGCATCGGGCTCTCTGCTCAGTAGGGAGCCTGCTTCCTCCTCTCTCTCTGTTTCCCTTTCTGCCTACTTGTGATCTCTGTCTGTCAAATAAATAAATAAAATCTTAAAAACAAACAAACAAACAAACAAACAGCTCACAATTTATTTATAGCAGCATTATTTACAATAGCCAAGATATGGAAGCAGCCCAAGTGTCCATCGACTGCTGAATGGATAAAAAAAGGTATGGTGTGTATGTATGTGTGTCCATACACACACACAGAATGGAATATTATTCGGCCATAAAAAGAATGAACTCTTGCCATTTTTAATGACATGGATGGAGCTAGAGAGTATAATGCTAAGCAAAATCAGAGAGAGACAGATACTGTATGATTTCACTCATGCGGAATTTAAGAAACAAAACAAGCCAAAGGAAAAAAAAAATAAGAGAGATAAAGCAAGAAACAGACTCTCAACTGTAGAGACCAAGTGGATGGTTACCAGAGGGGAGGTGGGTGAGGGCATGGGTGAGACAGGCGATGGGGATTAAGGAGGGAGCTGTGATGTGCTCGGGGCGGGGCCGAGGGGGGGGAAGTATAGAGTCGCTGAATCTCTATATGGTACACTTGAAACTAATGTTAACACCCGCCTCATTGGAATTGAAGTAAAAACTTAAAAAAGCTCACAATGTAGTAGGGAAGTTAGGTCATGTACACAGAGAGAGTGTAACCTGTAGTAATGAAGACAAACTGAAACAAGCTGAGGAATGAAAAAGCCAGAGTGTTTCATTATTATCCTGGGACCAGAACAAAGGTTTCACCAAGGCAGGAACTTCTGACCTGGTTCCGGGATTCCATTAGCTTCACTTCCTAGAGGAAGCTGAGCATGAATCCCGGCTGGGAAACAAGCAGGGGAGGGAACAGAGTATAGAGGGAGGGGGCCAGCTTGGATTCACAGCCTAGTGTGCTACCTACCACTACCTGTGTGCTCCTGGGGAAATGACCTCACCTGAGTCTCAGCGTCCTTATCTGGAAAATGTCGTGAAAGACAGTTCCTACTCAGAGGATTACCTGAGCAGCTTAGCACAATGCCTGGCTCTTAGTAAGCACTGAGAAAAGGTGTAAGCCTCCACGGTGAATAGTAGTATTGCATCAGGCGACGTAGCTGAGAAACGATGCCACAGGGGAACCAGGACCTGTCACGTGGGCTAACCTACAGAGCGGTCACAGACACACCGCGGTGGGCTGGAAGGCAGACATGGATGTGAATGACTGTGATGTGCTTTGGGGGGTGTGGGAAAGATCAGGACCACCTTCTTTCTAGACACAGATAATCACGTGCTCCTAGTCTATGAAGCAGCAAGTTGGATCTAATATTTTTGTCTCCTTTTCTGAGCTTTTATATTTGAGTTTATTTCCCTTTTAAAATTACCACTAGAGTTGAACTGTTTCCTTTTTAAAGATCCTTATGGTCTTACATTCATTTAGGCCTAAAGGCAAATTGGAATTACAAGAAGAAATGGAAAACACAAGTCCAGACTGGGGGTTCTAGCTCTCAGTGTCATGGCGCTGAGGGCTGAGCTACTGCTGTGGGATCGGCGTAGGCTGGAAGAGGCACAGGCCCGTGCATCGGAGCGCTCTGCTAGCCTCTGGTAGCAACAGTGTCCACTTCAAGGACAGTTGGGCTCCATTTTCCTGCCAGACTCCAGAGGGCCCCACTCACCGTCGCAGTCGAAGAGCGCAAACACCACATCACACACGTGGTCCGAGAGTTCCACTTTGGCCACGGTCCTGGCCACCTGCTGCATGGTCACTGCAAGAAGAAAGATGCTGAATTAGCACATGGCAGAGGGACTTTCAGTCTGCTTTCTCTGAATGCGTGGGATACAACTACTCAGTTGTAATAAAAAGTTTTCAACTATATTTAAGAGAATGAGAATTTGGTTTTTAACCTGCAACAGCCTTTCCTTTTCACCTCAGGTTCCATTCTTTTCTACTGCTGCTACATTTTAGGAGGTATATACAGTTAAGTAAGAATGCCTGGGGGGAGGGCGCCTGTGTGGCTCAGTTGTTAAGCGTCTGCCTTCAGCTCAGGTCACGATCCCAAGAGTCCTGGGATTGAGCCCCACATCAGGCTCCCTGCTCAGTGAGGAAGCCTGCTTCTCCTTCTCCCACTCCCCCTGCTGCTGTGTCTCTCTCTGTCAAATAAGTAAATAAAATCTTAAAAAAAAAAAAAAAAGAATGGCTGGTATAGAGACAGAAAGTGGATTAGCGGTTACTAGGGGCTGGGGGTATTGGGAATAGGAAGTTAGTGGTCAGCGGATACAGATTTTCTGTTTGGGGTCATGGAAACACTTTGGAAGTAGTGGTGATGGTTGTACAACAGTGTGAGTGTAATTAATGTTGATAACTAAATGTTATCATAATAAATGTTATCATAAATAAAACCTAAAAATGGTTTAATTGGCATCTTTATGTTAATTACATTTTTACCATAGTGAAAATTAAAAAATTTTTTTTAAAAGATTCATCCATTTATTTGAAAGAGAGAGAGAGAGAGAGAGCGTGAGTCTGTGTGGGGCAAGGGGCAGAGGGAGATGGAAAGGGGGAGAGAATTTCCAGTTGACTCCCCGCCAAGCACGGACCCTGGGAGCCCTACTGGGGCTCGCCCCCATCACCCTGTATCAATTATGACCTGAGCCAAAACCAAGAGTCAGAGGCTCAACCTACCGAGCCACCCAGGATCCTCCATCACAGTAAAAATTTAAAAGGTGAAAGTCCACATATTTAAGGATGGAAATCTAGAGTATTCACTGGCAGCTTTCCTAGTCAATTATCACCAGAAGAGTGCCTAGAAAAAAAAAACAAAAAACTAAGAACGCCTGATATTACAATAGTCTCCATCTTGGCATTTCCCTCCTGCAGGAAAGAATATGATAATAAGGGGCGGGCCTGGGTGGCTCACTGGGGTAAGCCTCTGCCTGTGGCTGAGGTCAGGATCTCAGGCTCCTTGGATCAAGTCCCTCACTGGGCTCTCTGCTCAGTAGGGAGCCTGCTTCCCCTTCTCTCTGCCTACTCGTGATCTCTCTCTATCAAGTAAATAAATAAAATCTTAAGAAAAAAGAATATGATAATAAAAAGTCAAGGAAATAAGTAGGCAGCGAAACAACGGGAGGTGGGGAATGAAGAGGCCTGTGGCAGTACCCTAGGACATCACCCTTCCACTGCTGGGTGCCAGGAAATACCTGCACTGATGAGCTCCTCGCCTCTCCTCCCTACAGGCTGCCCGCCCACCACTTTGTCTCTTCCAGCCGTGCCACCTGGGGTAACAGTGGGCCCCATCTCACTAGTTCAGTGTCTGCGGCCTTTTTGGTTTTTCTTCTTCCAGACCTCCACAGAAAATCTCTCCTCTCTTACCATTTTCTTTTTATCTGCCATTTACTGTTAAAACACTGGCAATCATGTGCGAATTGGGTTCTCATGAAAAACAAGCCAGGAAGGGCTAGGCCATTTCCATTGCTTTTTCTCCCTTCTGTCCTCCAACCTGATCCAGGGGCACGTATAAACTATGCTATTGCTTACAGACACGCTCTTAAGTGAGATGAACCTTGGAGGAAAGAAAAGGATTGATTTTTACTTCTCAATCACCTAGCAATCAGCTAATCACCTAAATATCAGATTAGATTCATCCAGAAGCAGTGGGAACTTGAATTAGAGTCATTGTGCATTCTCTGCTGATTTCAGTTCTGTAATCTCAGTTCTTTCCTGTCATTTTCTTCTGCATTCAGCCTTTCACTTGGCCTCTGTCACCTCCCTGTATTTACCACAGGGCCCCCGAGGTCAGCATGTACAAATACCAGAGCCAGGCAGAGGGGCAAGGAGGTGCAGGAGAGAGACTCCTTGGAGTCATCAGACCCGCGCTCTGGTCCGGGTGCCACCACCCACTTGCTGTGTGACCCTGATGAAGTCGCCTGATTTCTTTAAAATTTACTTTTTTCCTATTCATATGAGGGGATCCACAAGATAACCATTAAGGTGGCTTAGTAGTGCGAAGAAGAGTTGATTGGTGTTTTCTAGAATCTGAGGGTGAAGGTGTACAGAAAGAGCTGACGATCTGTGTGAAGAAGGGCAGAGGGAAGTTGTACCGGCTATGCCTTGGTGTTCACAGACTACAGCTTGAGGGGGACAGCTGCCCAGAAGGGCAGGAAGAGCCTGTTTTCTCATCCCGAACCCAGGATGGGAGTTGGGGTGAAGGAGGAATCAATGTCCCTTGGACCTTTAAGACTTAAGCAGAAGATATTATTTTAGCGGATGTTAAGGAGACGTGGTTAACTGCTGACAGGGGAGCTGGAGAATCTGCACAACTGTAGAAGTTCTAGGGTTTTTTTTTTTTTTTTAAGGATTTTATTTATTTGTCAGAGAGAGAGGGAGAGCGAACACTGGCAGACGGAGGCAGAGAGAGAGAAGCAGGCTCCCCGCCAAGCAAGGAGCCCGATGTGGGACTCGATCCCAGGACGCTGGGATCATGACCTGAGCCGAAGGCAGCTGCTTAACCAACTGAGCCACCCAGGCGTCCCAAGTTCTAGGGTTTTATTTATTTATTTATTTATTTATTTATTTTTGTTTTGTTTTTAAAGATTTTATTTACTTATTTGACAGAGAAAGACACAGCGAGAGAGGGAACACAAGCAGGGGGAGTGGGAGAGGGAGAAGCAGGTTTCCTGCCAAGCAGGGAACCCGATTCGGGGCTCGATCCCAGGACCCTGGGATCATGACCTGAGCCGAAGGCAGACGCTTTAATGACTGAGCCACCCAGGTGCCCCGTAAATTCTAGGGTTTTAAAAAACTTTGTCTTGTTGGTCTAGACACTTGATTTTTTTTTTTTTTTTTTTTTTTTTTGGCTGGCCCAGGAAGAACGGATTCCTGCTAACTAAACTGCCCAGGAAAGGAACAGAAATCAGCAGGCCAATTTACAGCAAGAATAGTAACTGTTACAAGAACTAAAATGATAACAGCTGGTTATTATACTTCTCAGTTGGAAAATCTACTAAGGAAATTCAATTCACCTCAGAAGATTGCTCAGTGCAAACAGAATCAGATCAGAAGAAACTGGATGCTCTCAAACTGTGACAAAATTACCCTCTGCAGTCACAGAGATATGTTCTGAGAAATGGATTAAAACCTGTTTTGTATTAGATAAACAGAACACTGTTATTAGCCATTCCTTTTTCTGCCTTTCACATCAGTCTCACATTTCCATCATAACTGGTAACTAGCCTTTTTTTCCTCTTTCCAAGTTCCTTCCATTCTCTTGGGGCAGAGTGCCTACTGTTGATTCCTCTTGATATTCCAAGCGCCCATCCTTCGCCCCATGAAGATGGGCCCTTTTCTCTAAATAAACTGTTAACTAAAATAATATCCAAGGATGTCAGTGAGAGCTCCTGACAATTTTTAGTGAAAAGCTCATTAAAGTGGTACTTAGTGGTTATAGAATAGGGACCTCTGGAGGCCACCAGCAGGAATGCCTCATTACAAATGCTAGTTCTTGACAGAATAATTAGAGTATATTCTGTTTCACTTGGAGAGGGTTCTGACACCATTTGTACTACAGGGGGAGAAAAACGAGGGCAGCTGAGTCATTGTAACTCAAACCACTGGGAAGTTACCAGCAGCAAACAGCCTAGCTGGGGAGCCCTTTCCCTGTCCAAGATCCTCAGGTCCCCAGGATATGAATTAGAGCAGTGGAGGAAACAAATATTTCACTAGCTGGTGAGCTGTCAAACTGTAAACTCTTTTTGGACAAGGAGGATGACAGCAGATTACAAGCCACATGCTTGACAGTTGGTCCTAAGAGTTGGCTCATTCTTGGTTGCTTCCACATTCCGGAATCAGAAAATCATAATTAAATCATAGCAAGCAGAACACTGCCCACCCCCCCAAAGCCCCACCCAGGTCTTGACCTCTCCACGTAGACCAGGTATTGATACTGAAGTCTCGGTCTCTCTCATTTGATGATGCTAATTGATTGATGGCTGGGATTCTAGTTTCTAATCTGAAAGATGTCCACCTGGAGCACGAAGTCACCCCGAAGAAGGTCTAGGTTCCCCAAGGCCTACGTATTTCTTTGGTACAAATGTGGTCCGGCTGCCTGAACAACAGATGCACATGAGGTTGGGTGATTTCTACTAGATTTGGGTAAGGAAGAATTTGTAGACGCAGGTGCAACTGGCTTTTAAAAATGTGATACCACTGGGCCTTTTGAAAAGTCCAGGCAGAATCTGAGTCATGCCTGGTCTCCTGTTTACTCTCTGGCATACGGTCCATAACTGGAGAATTCAACAGGAGAAAGAACATACGCTGAGTTTGTGGGTCTGTAATGTCAGAAGCTACATGACATAAAATTATTTACCACAGTAGTCAAACAGAAGAAGGGAGAGTTCTGGAGGGATAAGAGCCCAGAGACTCACTTGGAGTGATATACTCTTAATTAAAACCAGAAGAGACCTCAGAGAAAGTGTGAAAGCCAGAGAAGTTAATAGCTTGCCCAGGGCCACATAGCTAGTTGGCAGCAGAGATGGGTCTAGAATCTGGGTCTCCTGACTTCCAGCCCAAGGATCTTTTCCCTGTGCATGCTGGGGCACCCTGAACCGTTATGCGGACAATACTAGTTCCCTCATGAATGTGTCCCCCTAAACAACAGAGAAAGCTCAGGTCAAAGAAAGGCTGAATGGGCAAATAATCCGTGCCGGTGGGAGGGGGTGAACAACCGGACAGCCGGAGGCTGTGAGGAGTCAGCATTACAGCTTGATCACAGATCCGATCGCCCTACATACTGGAAGACATCAGCAAGCATTCCCTTGGAACTTACATCAACAACTTTGGGAACAACGTAAAAGGCTTATTAAACTGCAACCCAATGAAAAACATGTGAAACAGAGGTGGCCCTGGGAGCTCTTCCCCAGTTGCCTCTGATGCCCAGAGACGGGGTCTGAAGAGCAGGCCTGACCCAGTTAGCAGCTGCCTGTCTCTTCCTAATTGCAAAGGTGTTTGGAAAGGTGATTCGCCAAGTTGGGCTGACAGCCTCTAGCTGTGTGATTATTCCTGCCTTCCTGGACTGCAGCAGGGAAAATGAAAAGCTGGCTCGTGACTGCCAAGGGTAAGTGAGGGGAGACAGTTCCGCTTCGGCCCTGGAAAGGCTTGTGATACAGATGTCTTAGTTTCTTCAGTCCATCCCTAGATGGCTTTGGGGGTGGGGTGGGGTGGGGAGAGCGGGAAGGATTTTCCTTTGCAGAGCCCCTGTCCTTTCTTTGGTATCTTCTTCCGAGGTACTCTGGCTAAGACAACACACACATTTCAACCTGATCCTGGGGTTCGGGGGAGGTGGACAGACAGCATTCAAGGGAACTAGCAATTTAAGGAGCCAAGAGCAATGCAGTATACTAATAATGAAAATAGTAACAATTCCTTGTTCTGGCTGGGGCTTTTAAGATGCAGGCCAGTGGCCTCCTCTGTGCCCTCAGGCTGCCCACTTGTCAGAGGTGATGCTGGTGGTTCTGGCTTCTGAACACCAGTACCAGCTACAGAGACAACCTGCAGTCAGGTTTCCTGAACCTCAGAGCATCACCCCAGATGACTGCTTCAGTGGGTTCATGCACTTAATCTAATACAAACCCATTACAGTAAGGTTTACTGCCATTATCCATGATTATATCTGGCTTCATCAAAAATCCTCATCACATCCTGTCCACAAAAGGCAAACGTTTCTACCAGCACCATTAGGCAGTGATTTCAGCTGGCACACCCAAAGAATGATCAGTTTAGTGGGGGAGACCATATGTATCATGAAGATTGAGAAATACGTAGGAGAAATGTCAGACATAGTAGCAGACACATATGGGCTATAGTGGAATAGTGTGTACTGGGGAGGAGGCACATTCTGGATCTGAATTCTAAAGGATTAAAGAGAGGACCACCCCAGATCTGGGCATGGATGGTGGGTGATGTGGGGTGGGGGGTTGAGGAGTCAGTCTGAATAAAGTCCCGAAAGCAGGATGGGATGTTAACGTCAGGCTAGGAAGCTACAACAGAAGGTGTAGGTGTAGGCAACAAGGCCCTTTGCAAGGAAACCTTGATAACAAAGCCAACTCTTATCTGGAGACCAATTTCCCGTATTCACTTGTTTTTGTCTCCTTGTCTCTTTAAATTCTCATTCCTTTTACTTGAAAAAGCTGTTTTTCATTAGGTAATACATGCATCTGTTTAAAAATTCAAATGGTACCAAAGGGCTTAAGTACTGTTCCCAACCTTATTCCCCAGTCACCTAGTTGTCCAGAGGCAACCAATATATCCAGTTTCTCCAGAAATATGGAAATAAAATCAAATATTCGTTCTTCATTTCTTCCCAGAAAAATGGTAGTATACTAAATATATGGGTTTTGCTTTACTCATTTAACGACGTATCTCAGAAAGCATTCCATACCTGTACATAAACAGGCTTTTTTTTTTTTTAAGATTTTATTTATTTATTTGACAGTGAGAGGGAAAGCAAGAGAGGGAACACAAGCAGGGGGAGTGGAAGAGGGAGAAGCAGGCTTCCCACTGAGCAGGGAGCCTGGTGTGGCCTGATCCTAGGACCCTGGGATCATGACCTCAGCCAGAGGCAGATGCTTAACAACTGAGCCACCCAGGCACGCCAACGGTTTTTTTTTGTTTTTGTTTTTGTTTTTTTAAAACAACTGCATAGTATTCCACTGACAGGATATATCATTTATTTAATCAGTTCCTAATTTATTCAACCTCACTCTTGAGGAGGAAGTACCTTTGATTCCCCCTTCCAACACTACTTCCTCCGTGGCTTATAGTTGTCAGGCTCAACAGAATTTGAATCTCTGATAGCTAAGGGGAGAGGCATGGATATACTTAAAAATTGGCTTACTGAAGTAACGTAAAAGGCTAAATACTGTCCAGCTTTACAAGTGTCTCATCAAAGTCCCAGAGGCTTCTAAGGGCAGTAAACCTTGAAGTCCCTAAAGAAACAGGGCTTGCAATAAATACTAATCTCTATACTTCCCCAGTTGGTAGAATTCCTTTCTGATCCTTTTCTCAGTGGGATGGAATGTTGGCTTACTTTGTCCTTAAGTATGTATTTATGTGGATTTGGGGCAGTTTATCCTCTCCCCACCCTCCTCTCTCTCCCACTGGTAATCATGAATCCCCAAAGCAGCTCTCTCCCACCTTGGGGCACTTATATAATTTTACTAAATCACAATATAGTCAAGGTAATGTAGTTAACTCAGAATCAATCTTTGGAATGGCTAAGCGACTTTAAATCTGGGAAAACAAATGAGGTCTCGGCAGAGAAAATGCCTCATAAAACAAACATTTCTTTCAGAATTTGAGCTTCCTTGACTTCATCAAGAATCATTTTAAAACACTGATGACTTTGTCTTAAATGAATGGAATTCTGGCCAACAATCCTCTTCACATATAAATGTTTTTACAAAATGCAATGATGAACTGAAGCAGGGGGCTTGCCTCCCACAAACTTTAACAGAATTTATAAAATAGGAGTTTTTCCCCACATAACCTGTTCCTCACACATCTTTATGATTCGTACTCCTGCCTTCATGCTATGGCTGTCTGGGGGATGGCCTCTCATATATTTCTGCTGTGAACTTTTCCCATTTCTGCTTTCACATGTATGCACCAAATCCCTTACATAATTCTCCAGGTTCTTCTAGTAGCAGCAGCTGCCATGAACCAAAGAAAACAATGGTGTGGAAGTCAGTGAACCTCAATCTTTGGTCTCAGTTTTGTGTCACACTACCTGTGATTTGAGCAAGTCATTTCCTTCAGGTGTAAATAAAGGGGTTAAAAACAATAAAGCAGGGGTTTAAATAAAATTATTTCTAAGCTCCCTTCTCACACTAAAATCTTATGGCTGCCATGTTATTTTTTAGATAACAAGGCTTAAATCAGTTAAAATGTCCATATCTTCAGAAGTCTTCAAAGAATAAACATAGGGGTACCTGGGTGGCTCAGTGGGTTGGGGCCTCTGCCTTCGGCTCGGGTCATGATCCCAGGGTTCAGGGATCGAGCCCCGCGTCGGGCTCTCTGCTCGGTGGGGAGCCTGCTTCCCCACCTCTCTCTCTCTCTCTCTGCCTGCCTCTCTGCCTAGCTGTGATCTCTGTCATATAAATAAATAAATAAAATCTTAAAAAAAAAAGAATAAACATAAAGGTGTGAATTTCTGGAATTATGGTTGGTGTGGTGGGCAGAATTCTGAGACGTTCCCCAACATTCCCGTCCTCTGGGGTGTGTGTGTGTGGTGTGTGTGTGTGTGTGTGTGTCCTCTATAATGTCCTCTCCTTGAGCACACGCACGACCTGTGAATATAATGGCATACTACTTCTGTGGTTAAGATTGTAAGAAAAACATAATGGGATAGTCGCTCCCGTGATTACAATTATATAATAAGAGAATGCAACACAGCACACCGGGGAAAGAGAGTCTCCTGCTGGCTGTGAGGAAGTGAGCTGCCATGTTGTGAGGGGGCCACATGGCAAGGATCTGCGGCAGCCCGCTGACAGTGATCCCTGGCTGGCAGCCAGAAAGGAAAAGTCCTACAACTGAAAGGAACCTAAATGAGCTTGGAAGAGGACCCTGAACTGCCGACGAGAATGCAGCCCTTCTGACACCTGTTATACTTTAAACATTGTTATGAGCTGAGCAGAGAAGCTTCGGCTTCTGCTCTTCCCCCCTGCTCATGTTCTCTCTGGTGTTTTCAGCTGCTAAATTTGTGGTCATTTGTTATGCGGCAAGAAAGCTAAGCGGGAGAAGGTATTTATGGTTGGGAATGTCCTTCTGAGGTTCCTGAAATCATACTTCAAATACAGCTGCACTCATTTTAGGTACATTTTACAGAACTGTCGATCTTCTGCAACTACTGTACCAAACTCCACAAATGAGATCTTTAGATACACTGGCCAGAGTCTAATTAAGTTTTACGTTTCTTAACAAGAAAATAAATTAAAACTGCCACCCTACTTTTGGGAATTCAGCAGTGCTGCTCTGATTTCAAATGTATCTGATAATTATAAGTTGGTTCATTTTCATGCAAATCTGGATATAACTTTAGGCTATAACATGTCCCTTAAAACAGTAATACATTCAGTAAAAAAGCTGATATAATTATAGTCCTAAAATTTCCAATCTGGAAGGACCTCTGAAGATATTTAGTATCACTCTAACCTGAGGGTCAGAGAAGTTGTGACTTGCCCATGGTGTCAAAAAAACTAATGACACGGGAAGGTGACAGAGTTGTATCATTCTCCCCCTCACTAGGCTTTTATTAGGGCATTTCACCATCCTTGCCAGGATCTGAGCATGTCTAGAATTAATTCACTTGTTTAGTCAACATTAGATGAACATCTACTGTATATAAAGAATTGTTCTATGATCAGAGTTGGACACAAAAGATGTGGAAAACATGGCTCATGTCCTCAAGAGTTTATGGTGTAGTGAACCCCCCCACCCCCTGAATGCTGAGGATACTAGGAAGAGTGAACGTAAGTAAGGATAATGCCTTCTGAAAGCAATGATCTCAAGAATTTTTGGATGAATCATGAAACTTAGGAGAGGTTCAAAGCTCCAATCCTCCTTATTAATAAGTGCAAACAACCTGTAATTTCTAAACTAATATGAATCTCAAAAAAAAGCAGTAGATACTACTTCCTATGAAAACAAAAGTAAGCCCCATGAGGTCCTAGGGGTAATCTTTTTACTTTTGTTTAATAACTTTTTGCTAAGTTCTCACATTGGGATAGCTTGTTTCTAGTCTATAAGCTCCTTAAGAAGATAAGGGAGCAAAGGAAAGACAGTATCTAGGAACTGAAAACCAGAACAGACATCTGGGTATAGTTATACTTTCCATCTGTTATATTAGTATAGTATTCTCTCATTAATTGTCATAATAACCCTGAAGCAATATTCTATTATCACCATTCTACAGATCAGGAAACTGAGGCTTTGAGAACTTACGTGATCTGCTCAAGGCCACAAAAGCTAGTGAGTAGCAGGGACTCGAACTCAGATTTGAGTTTGAAACCAAAAATTTATACTTACAGATTTCATACATATACTTAACTCTGAATAAATGCTAGATGTTAGGACAGTATCTTAAAAGTGTAACAAAACATTGCCACGCCAATGAGTAGAGGTGAAGAACATCTTGATTATTAGAATCTGAGAGGTCCACATCTGTATATCCTATGTTTCAACTGAGAAATGGACCATTTAGTATATACATGTCTTTTTCTGTTCTGCAGTATCCTTTAAAGGGACACCAACTTTTCTTGTTATGTGACCTTATTTAAGTCTTATTTAAGTGACTTCAGGCTTCTGTGTATTGGTTTCTTTACAAAGAGTGATACGATTAGAAAGGTGAAGAACACAGATGTGCCTACTAAGATGTTCCTATATGGGGTGAGAAGCTAGATTAGGTAACTCCAAGTCTATGTCACTATAAGGTGTTCACTACAGATGTCAGGATATGTCTGCAGAACCTAGTCCGGAATAGAATAGACAACTGTACGGGGAAAATATCATGCCATAGTTCATATTCAAGAGAAGGGTACTAACTCCAAAACACCACAGTTTGCTAAAAGGCCTTTATTCTCACCCTAAGAATGGTCTACTCTAGCCAAAGGGAACTGGAAAGAAATAGCCTAGAGTCTGTCGTTCTTAAGTTACTGAAAAGGATGGTTCAAAATGGTGAACCTTCACTGCCTTCAGGATTGTGTTTCAGCAAATATTTCCAAGTTCCAGCGGCATTTTGGTAACTACTGAGAGGCAACATAATGGTGTGGGAAGAATACACAGACTTTGGGATTAGAGAGGCTTGAGGTTGAATCCTGGCTCTACCTGCTTAGCTGGGTAACTGTGAGCAAGCTGCTTTATTTTATACTTTTTTGTCCACAAAGTAGGGGATAATACCAACTACTTTTCAGGTTTCAAGGATTAAGAGAGATAATGTCCAAAAAGCACTCAGAGTTATGCCTGGCATACAGAAGTTGCTATGAAATGATAGTCACTGTTAGTGATCCAGATGTGTGATGGCCTCACAGTCCTCCAAATGACAATGCTATGGGATTCTTAGGGCTCAGGAGAAGGTGGCGGTCTATGTGTTAAAGATAATTGTTCAGAATACAGCAGGGTTTTTTTTGTGTTAGAATTTACTCCACTACTAATGTCTAATTTCCCCAACAACCCCGTAGGGACCTAAATACCAAAAGACTAAGACCCCTTTACTCATTCAAAATAAGAGACTCAAAGAATTTCAAAGCCACAAAGATTCTTAAAGATCATCTATGCCATACAGGTCACTTCAGAAATAAAGGCAACAGAGACCATTTGATATGACTGATACTTTAGAAAAAATACCTGGGGCTGTAACAAGAGCATCCTGTAGGACTTATGCCACAGGCCTTAACTATTCTCTTGGCTTGTCAGACAAGAAGGTAAACTGTGCATATAGAATGACTATAAAAAATTAAGGGCGGGGCGCCTAGGTGGCTCAGTGGGTTAAAGCCTCTGCCTTTGGCTCAGGTCATGATCTCAGGGTCCTGGGCTCAAGCCCCACATCGGGCTCTCTGCTCAGCAGGGAGCCTGCTTCCCTTCCTCTCTCTCTGCCTGCTTGTGATGTCTGTGTTAAATAAATAAATAAAATCTTAAAAAAAAATTAAGGGCAACTATCTCATAAATGATGCTTTTCAATCTAAGCAGGCTTATGGGGGGCATGAGTATTAAAGGCCATGGGCTATATCTGTGTGATTATTTTCTTGTCTTACCATTCAAATGACACAGGGAACACTACTGGACCTACAAGTTTACCAAATCTGTACTATCCTGAAGTGCTTTAAAACGGGGCCTCACCATACATGGAAATCTTTTATTCTCTTCATGAAAGTAAGACTATTCTAAGCTGGGGAGCCTGGGTGGCTCAGTCATTAAGTGTCTGCCTTCAACTCAGGTCACGATCCCAGGGTCCTGGGATCGAGCCCCACATCTAGCTCCCTGCACAGCGAGAAGCCCACTTTTCCCTCTTCCACTCCCTGTGCTTGTGTTCCCTCTCTTGCTGTGTCTCTCTCTGTCAAATAAATAAGTAAAATCTTAAAAAAAGAGAGAGAATATTCTAAGTTATACAAACCATAGCTCATTCTAGAGCTCCAATTCAACTTTTAACTTTTCCATCATAGGATGCCATCAGGGAGGAAGTCATGTTGTTTTCCATTACCTTCTTCAGACCAGGTAATCATTTAGACAGCTCTTGAGAGGTCATATATCTAAGCTTATGCCCCGTATGTGTACGAATAAGCAACAGAACCAATTCCTTTTAAGTGGTAAACAAGAGATGACCTATAGGGGAAATACACACTGTTTCACTGAGGAAGGTTCTTTCTTCAAATGGTCAGAATTCACCAAGGACATTTCACATTTGCCTGGGAGTTTGTTATTCTCACATGGGCCATGGAGGAACTAAAGAAAGAGCCTTAATGAACTTTGTTATTTTTACTCTGGAGGGATTGGATCATGCTGTCGTGTGGTAAATCTGTAGCTGCCACCTGCCTGGGTTCTCAAACTGTTCATTAGCTCCATAAGTTGTTAAAAGACATTTTGGGGCAAATCAAGTTTGAGAACTATATGGCTCTCTTGGAGATTAATAACGTACATTAGCATATTAAAAAGTTGGCAGGAGTAGAGCTGCAGGAAGAAATTCTGTATAACCTGGCATTTTCCAAACTGACTTGGACCATGGAACATTTTTTTTAAACCCACAGAACCATTAACATATTGCAGTAAATAGTGTTCTTCACAATGCTGTTGGGGAAATTCTGTGCTAAATTATGTCTAAAGACAGGTTTGTGAGTTCTAAAATAGCCAAGGAAGAGACAGTGCCAGGGCCTCTAAAAGGTGCCAATTTCTGAAGGTCCTAACCTTTTGGGGAAAAAGGAAGACAGCCAAGACTGAGAGCAGAAGGCAGACAGAAGTACTCTGATTTTATCCCCACCCCACTCCTTCCCCACCCCTAGTATGGCACAGAGGCTCCACTTTTAATCTCTGCCACACCAAACTGGAACAGCGTGTATACTCCTCTTTCTCCCGTTAGACTGCAAGCTTCTGAGGGTAGAACCCAGCACAGTACCCATGCTGCTGGCTGAACAAATGGACGAACCACCCTAAATCTGGTTTACATCATCAACTTCATAATGAAAGCAGCTGACATTTACTGAACAGTTGCTGAATGATAGGCACAAGGTTAATACCCTATGAGATAGGGATCATGATCCTGATTTAAAAACATGGAGACTAAATTCAGAAATGGCCCAAAGCAAGTCAGCCGGTAAATGATAAGAGCCAAGCTTAAAACCCAGACAACAGGGGCGCCTGGCTCAGTGGGTTAAGCCTCTGCCTTTGGCTCAGTTCATGATCCCAGGGTCCTGGGATCGAACCCTGCATCAGGCTCTCTGTCAGCAGGGAGCCTGCTTCCCCCCTCCTCTGCCTGCCTCTTTGCCTACTTGTGATCTCTCTCCCTCTGTCAAATAAATAAATAAATCTTTTTTTTTTTTTAAAGATTTTATTTATTTATTTGTCAGAGAGAGAGGGAGAGAGAGCGAGCACAGGCAGACAGAGTGGCAGGCAGAGGCAGAGGGAGAAGCAGGCTCCCTGCCGAGCAAGGAGCCCCATGTGGGACTCGATCCCAGGACGCTGGGATCATGACCCGAGCCGAAGGCAGCTGCTTAACCAACTGAGCCACCCAGGCGTCCCAAATAAATAAAATCTTAAAAAAACCCACAAAACCCAGACAACAGGACTTCGGAACCTGTGTTCTTAACTACTACACTTTTCCCCCTCCCTTCCAAGTTCCATCTTAGCAGTAAAATCCTAGGATTCTGCAGAGGGAGAATTCGGGTAGATCTCAACCCAGTGGAAAAATCACCAGTAGGGCTGTTGGGATTAGGAAGGTTTGAAAGCAAAGGGGAAAGTGCGAGGAGAAGCTGCAGAGAACAGGCACAACCGGCAGAATAAGGGAATGTGGCGAGGATAGCTGAACACATGCCAGCCTTTCCAGGCACGTGCTAGTGTGTGAACAGTTCACAGTATTGATATCACCCTTTTAAGCAAGGAAAAAGGTGACATAATGTCAAGTCGAAAAGATAGGGATCACAGAAGAACATGATGAATTAATGGCATGAGTCTGTTCTCTAGGTTTACTGGGAAAGGTGAGGGTTTACTGGCTTGAGATCCAATGTCTTATTCAATCCATCAAAATGTTTATTCACTTATTCATTTGTTGGTCAAGTATTTATAAAGTGTCTACTGTATCCCGAGGATTGTCCAGGCGTGGGGAATATATCCATGAATAAGACAAATAAGCATACTAGCATGCAGTCAGAATAAACACATGAGAAAATATTGGGTAGTGACAAATGTTATGACACACAAGGTGACGGAGTTACTTTAGGACCGGAAGGTCTTTCTGAGGAAGTGATTTATATGTGACCTGGATTCCAGGGGCCGAAATACACCGACCTCATGGGAAAGAGCACTTGAGGTGAAGGCACAGCTAGAACAAAGGCCTTCAGAATATAAACACAGAAAGTGTGGGGTTGGGGCGCCTGGGTGGCTCAGTGGGTTAAAGCCTCTGCCTTTGGCTCAGGTCATGATCCCAGGGTCCTGGGATCGAGCCCCACATCAGGCTCTCTGCTCAGCGGGGAGCCTGCTTCCTCCTCTCTCTCTGCCTGCTTCTCTGCCTACTTGTGATCTCTGTCCCTCAAATAAATAAAGTCTTTAAAAAAAAATAAAAGGGGGGCGCCTGGGTGGCTCAGTGGGTTGAGCCTCTGCCTTCGGCTCGGGTCATGATCCCAGGGTCCTGGGATCGAGCCCCGCGTCGGGATCTCTGCTCAGCGGGGAGCCTCCTTCCCTTCCTCTCTCTCTGACTGCCTCTCTGCCTACTTATGATCTCTATCTATCAAATAAATAAATAAAATCTTAAAAAAAAAATAAAAGGAATCTACCTTAAAAAAAAAAAAAAAGAAAGTGTGGGGTGGAGTGAACTGGGAAGGAAGTGGTATTTGATGAACTCAGAGTATACAGGGCCATGACATACGGAACTCCATAAGGCAGCGTAGAAAGACTATGGCTTTAGCAGGAGAGATGCAGAAAGGGAGTCAGATGCTGGGTGTATTTTGGAAGTAGAGAGAAGGATTTACTGAAGAAATGAATATGGGAGTGAGAGAGCAAGAGATCAAAGCTAATGCCTACTTTTTTTTGAGTTCCTGGTTAGGTAGTAGATAACTCAGTAAGTTACTGAGAGCCTACTACATACAAAATATTGTTGTTAGTGCTCTCTGCTCTGCCCGATTAGCCACATTTGTGGAAATTAAAGCCCTTGTCCATAATTTATGCTAGGAATTGATGATAATAATGAAGACAGAGGATTTTAGGTTAATGTATCTTTTAAAAAATTGTAAGAATATAGGCAATATAGTTATTTTTTAATAATTTATATTGAGTAGTTAGGGAAGGCCTCTCTGAGGAAGTGGCCCTAGAAGGACTTGAAAGATAAATAGAAGTTACCCAGGTAAGTAGCATAATTAGGTTTCTAGAAAAATTTAAGTTTTTTTTTTTTAATTTTTAAAAATTTATTTATTTGTCAGAGAGAGAGGGAGAGAGAGAGAATGAGCGAGCACAGGCAGACACAGTGGCAGGCAGAGACAGAGGGAGAAGCAGGCTCCCTGCCAAGCAAGGAGCCCCATGTGGGACTCGATCCCAGGACGCTGGGATCATGACCTGAGCCGAAGGCAGCCACTTAACCAACTGAGCCACCCAGGCGTCCTGAAAAATTTAAGCTTTTAAACAGACAATACAAGTATTCTCAAAGTAATTTAAATTCATTTTCCCCCCTGCTTCCCATTTTAGTCTTACTTGGTGGACTACTTATGGGTGATATTTAGTTCTTGGTTGCTATGGTGGGTTGAATGGTGGCCCCCTAAGAGCTATGTCTACGTCTTAACCCCTAGAACTTGTGAATGTGACTATTTTTGGAAGAAGGGTCTTTGCAGATGTAATTAAGTTGAGATGAGATCTGGGCTAAGGATTACCCAGCCAGACCCTAAATCCAATGATAAGTGTCCTTTTAAGAGATACACAGAAGAAAGACATGGGGAGAAGAAGGCGAAGGCCATGTAAAGACAGAAGCAGTGACAGAGGAGTTCTGCAGCCATGAGCCAACGAGTGACTAGAGCCACAAGAAGCTGGAAGAGGCAAGGAAGGACTTTTCCCCCAGAGCCTTCAGAGGGAGCATGGGCCTGCCAACATCTTGATTTCAGATTTGTGGCCTTTGGAACTATGAGAGAATAAAGTCCCGTTTTTGTTTTTTTTTAAAACACAATGTTGGTAGTAATTTGTTATGGCAGCCCCAGGAAATGAATATACTTGGCTTCTCCCTGCTACTTAGTATGAATCTAGGTCAGCTTCCTCTAGATGTCTATCGTTTTACACCTAGGGAATCCAAAGTTACACAGATAAAACAAATGCTAAATATAATATATCTCAAAGCCGGGGTGCCTGGGTGGCTCAGTGGGTTAAGCCTCTGCCTTCAGCTCAGGTCATGATCTCAGGGTCCTGGGATCGAGCCCCGCATCGGGCTCTCTGCTCTGCAGGGAGCCTGCTTCCTCCTCTCTCTGCCTGCCTCTCTGCCTCCTTGTGATCTCTGTCTGTCAAATAAATAAATAAATAAATAAAATATTTAAAAAAATATATCTCAAAGCCAAACATGTATTTGGATATCAGATATGACTGTATAATTTTTAACATTGCCTCTTAGCAAAGATAATGAGGCATGGATTATATGGAGACGAAATATCCCAGGAAATGGCCTGAAGTCATATGAAAGAATCACTGTCTTTTTTTTTTTTTAACCACTAGGTTGTACTTTCCTTTGCCACTACTACCCCGAATCATCCTATTTTATACACCCTATAATTTTAACACAGACAGTGATTCATCCAGGATAATTGTGCTTTAAAGCAATGTCTTTGGTTGAGTTTTTCAAAAAGGTATGCAAATATAAAGAGGAACTTATTAATTTTATTTTTACAATAAATGATGACCTCCTATCTTTGGATTTTTATCTTATATCTTTGGATTTTCAGATGCTGTCAAATCCGTTTTGTGAAACGGAGCAACAGAACCAAAGCTATTCTGGAGAAATAACCCTGTGGTATTACACATACATACATAACCTCTATGGTACCATTTGTTTTTTTCAAGGGATTCTACAAAGGTCAGAGGAGGTATTCTTTTACATAAAGAAACAAGCAAACAAGGAACTGTTCTTTAAAAAACCTATGTGGATTAAGAAAATGAAGTAAAAGGCACCCAGTTTGGAATGGAAGAAGTAAAATATTTTCTATTTGCAGGTGGCATCATCTTGTATTAGGAAATCTTAAGGAATCTATCGAAAAGTGTTGAATAAGCAAGACTGTGTTTATAAAAACTATCAGAGCTTTGGAGAGATTTAAAACTTACACATTACAGTACCCAACAGTGAAATAAAGACACTGTCAGATCAACCAAAATCCAAGAGATTTCATTGCTAGCAGGTCTGTACCATAAGGAATGACAAAAGTTCTTCAGACCAATGAGAAATGATACCAGATAAAAGTTTAGATACTCAGGAATAAATGAAAAGCACTCAAAATGGTAAATACAAGTAAATGGTAAATGTGGGTAAGTATAAAATACTATTTTTTTCTCTTTATTTCTTAAAAAAAAAAAAAAAACAACACTGTTGGGACGCCTGGGTGGCTCAGTTGGTTAAGCAGCTGCCTTCGGCTCAGGTCATGATCCCAGCGTCCTGGGATCGGAGTCCCACATCGGGCTCCTTGCTCGGCAGGGAGCCTGCTTCTCTCTCTCTGCCTCCATCTGCCAGTGTTCGCTCTCCCTCTCTCTCTGACAAATAAATAAATAAAATCTTAAAAAAAAAAAAACTGTTGGAAGAATAATCCTAATATTGTATTGTAGGGATTATAACATACACAGAAGAAACACAAATGACAACCATAGCATAAAACACAGGGTGATGGTAAATGGAACTATTTGACTGCAAGGTTCTTACACTTCACTGGAAGTGGAACACTATTAACTTTAAGTGAACTTGTTATAATTTATATTAAGTGAAATGTTATAATTTATAGAGAAAGCATTAAGAT